>JAHQIV010000198.1:12856-28875 GCA_030463285.1 Phytophthora europaea | reverse complement strand
CATGCTTCCGTTCGTGTAAAGCACTCGTGTAGTTGAGCAGCAGCGCAGTAAATACCTACAGCCACAATAATGTCAAAAAACATAAGAAGTCACGAGGTCAGTAGCGGGCCCTCGGCCAGAGCTCGAGCTCCTGCTGTGGAAAGCACGACCCTGACTCAAGCTCTTTGCGCCTATGGTAGCCGGAAAGAGGAGGGGGGGGCGCACCTCCTCGTCGCTGCTTTCGCTGTCCGAGAGCTCGTCGTCTGATGGAGAGTCCATCTTGTGTCGGCACGTATCCAACTGGTTGCTATCCAACTGGTTGCGGTCTGAGTTCTTCGCGTTGGAAAATAGAGGGACCAAACCGTTTTTTAAACTAGCGCTTCTCAGTTTATTTTGCGGTTTGCTGCTCAAATGCGGTCTCCGCGTTGGAGATGCCCTAATGCCCAGCGCTTTACGGATAAGGTGACATTTGGGGCCAGAAATCACTATGTGCCTGTGTTTTTCGGTAGCAACTCAGACAAGGAGGGATTTGCGGATGTTATTTGGCGACGATGTGAATTTCGAGAGGTCGTTGCTGTTGATAATTCGGGAGGGAGCATCGCAACGGCAATGCATGGAAGGAAGCGGGGTACCGGCTGTGTGGGCGAAACGAACAGAAAGAAGCAAAAGGTCGTCGGCGGAGATTTTGGACACGAGCGCCAAACGAGACACGAACTAGATTTGATAATTGCGCGCGCAACTGTTCTCGAAAATTTGACGGAGGACGAGCTCGCTTTGCTAAGATGTAATTTTACGAGCCATCCTTTGCTCGCTTTGGTTTATTTCCATTGTTGTTCGGCGCATCCGGCGGCCCATGTTCACAACGATGAAACGTTTTCTAGAGCTAGGGCTACAATTACTGTGACGCGTTTAGAAGGGGTGCTTGACGATCCTGTCAACGCTGTTGATATACAAAGATTCCAAGAGCTAGTGAGGAAAAGTTCGGGTAGTGCAGGGAACTTATGGGCGTGTGCTTCGTGCTGTGAAATCTTGAATACCGCAGAGGACACTGCCGAACTGGTATCGGTCTATGAATTGGACCGGAATTTTAAGTCGACGGCTGTTGAAATAGCCGAATTAAGCGCTTTACCTCGCTTCATCGTCGACGAACATATTCAAGTACTTCGATACGACGCGTTGTTGTACCATTTCAACCCTGAACTGGTTCCCGACGCTAAACAAGTTCCCTTATGCGCTAAGTGTGCACAAGATCCTCGCAAATCAGAATTCAGCACAGCTTCGGGCCACGATTATTGATTGGTTGAGAGTTTGCCGGAACTTAATGATGTTGCTTCTAAATGCATTTCTCCTGTGTCGTCTTTTGGATTGGCGGTGATGGCTTCAGGAAAGCATTCAATAGGGCACTCGATATGCTTTCCTTCTAATGGCCCTCAGGCGTGTTCCAGGGTCCTCCCACACACACCTGAAGACTGTATTCCGAATGTGACGTTCGTTGGACCTCGCGAAGAGTGGCGAGCGAAAAAAACAGTACCGGAATCTGTATCGGCTTCCCGTGGATGATATGTATTTATGGATACATGTTTTGGCAAAGACACACTCGTACTTTCGGGAAAACAATACACAGATCGATGACCCAAGCGTGCTATTTCTGTCCTAGAAAGGTCTATCGAAGAAGCGGTCATTGTAACGGATTCTGAGGATGCTGCTATTCTGGACGAATCGATGCTTTCCGAGCGTTATGGTGATGAATACAGAGAGCGATCCTCAGGTGAACCAATCATTCCAAAACCCGCAGCGCTGAAAACAGTTGACGGACTAGACGTTGATGCTTCTAACGCCGCAGTGGATGCGATGCTGGCCATTTCGGCGAGTATGGACCTGCTGCCATTCCTCAGCAAAACGATCCTGTTCTGGTTCAGCGAAGTGCTTACCCGGTTACTGAATGGAACCTGAACGGTGATATGATTGCGGCGGCATTCCCGCAACTATTTATACGTGGGGGGAGATGTTTACCTCGTGGAACGTGGCCCAAGTCGCTCATAAGGCATTTAATGCGCTATTAGGACGGGCGTTTTGAGAAGGACACACGATTGGTAGCGACTTTGTTTAATTAGCTTCAACGCCACACAACGGTGCGCAAAGCGGCTCGCGTTGGCACTTCGCGTGCGTTTGTACTGTTGCGACTAGAAAATCTAGCCAACGCAAAGGCGTTTCACTCCGTTCTTGTGGCAGCGCGCGATAACCCCGAAACAGCGCAAGTAAAGCGTGTAAATGCTTATCTTTTGAAATACTGTCACTAATTGGCGGGTGCGTACCGTTCTCGCCGTTTGAACGTGCGTGCACCAGACCGAAAATTGGCGCCATGCGTGGGCGTTACGGCGTTGCCCAGCACTGGGTAACCGTTGCTCCTCCCGAGCATCATGACCTCGTGTTGCATCGTATTGCGCAGTTGTGTGCTGCTAATAGCTGGAACCAACCCGATGTAGTATACCAGCGCAAAGATTGTCGGCAAGAAGATTTACCTTGCGATTTGCGTACCAGCGCGAGGCGGAGGTTAGCAATCTCGAGCTCCTATCCGGCACTGACGGCCCGTGTATTCGATCGATGCATCCGACAGATATACAATGACATTATACTTTGCAAGAGTGCTACTGATACTAGGTTATCGCGCGATTATTTCCAGCGTGAGAGGTGCTTATGGAACAGTAGCTCGTCACGCCGCCGTCATTGAACCGCAATAGGATGGGAGGTTGCAGATACACATGGGTGTTTATGGCTCGACATATAATCCAAGTCTGCTTTCGCGACTAGCATGTTGTATGCAACTGCGAGAGAAGATGTCTAGATGGTTAGAATCAACTTGCTGCACCACGTTTCATCCACCAGTACGCGAATGGCGAGATGGATGCTTACAAGATGGAACTGCTCCAAAGGCATTTGAAATGTCAATCCCCGAGGCAGTGAAAGACTCATCAGGAATTCTTGGTTGCGGCTCAAAAGCGAGCCTCAGTGACGAATTTCCATTCGCACACATCGACGTGCTTTAAGGGGAAACGTGGCAAGTATATGTGCCGTCTTGCGCGTCCAGCTGGAGTGTATGAGGGCACCACGTGCTTGTTGATTGTGACACGTGGTAGAGTGGGAAATGTAGCTGCGGGGATATTGCCTATTGTGACAGGGCATGATCTGCCTCCTCACGTCGCCCTCAATATTGATGCTGGATATTCAACTGAGCTTGGTCAGTGCTTCCGGCCGTACGAAGAAGGGCCAATCCTATGGGAAATTTCGAGGCCCCCCAGTGATGTTGGCGTAGTTGAGACTTATCTACCTCTTGCAGCGCTTACATGCTCGCATACGAACTCGACGATCATAAATGGTGAAGACGCAGGCGACATGGTCGAGGAGTATCAGCAAGCAAACATGACGAAAGGTGATGGCGCCTTAAAAGGAGGTGCAACAGCTCTGTTGAGTGCCATCATGTATGAAAACGCCATCCTAGTCGAGCTGAAGACTCAACATCTCGGCTGCGAATTGGGAAATATCTGGCCACTAGAACTGTCAATAGTGTTTTTGGAGCCCACGAGGGGTCGCACGCACTTATGGTTTACGCTATAATGGGACACAGATCATTCATTTCCAGCAACAGCTTCTGGTATGTGTTTCCATTTACACTTACAAAGTACGTCGAGACATTGAGAGGGCTTTCTTCCGAGCTCCCTCAAACGACGTCCGTTCCTAAACCAAATGTCGAGGATGAACTGGCTGATCTTGTAAATCATTCTAGCGAGGATCAGTCGATGGGGGCTCAATCGTCTAAGTATGTATGCAATTGTGCTCGAGCTTTCTCTGTGCATGGTCGAACCGTGTTTCTATCTCAAGCTGAGTCATATTATCACCGCGGCGAGCAGTTCGCTAACTTTTCACCAGTCGAGTTTGAATGTATAGTTGATACTTTGCCAGCAACTAACGGATTTCACCGAATAGTACCCGGTCTTGTATTCCCCATAAGCCCCTATATCTTGATCACTTTTGCAGAGGGGTCTTCTAATCGGGTGAAGACTTGTATTTTATGCATCTCGAGACTGAGGGTCTCAATATCAAAACTTGTTCTACGCTTCATGGAAAATATGCACATATCTATAAAATTCGTCTAGCTCCGCTCGACTGACCTTACCCACCCACCTCACCTCCTTCATTCCCGAGTCACTTTATCCTTCTTCAGGCGACGGAGAACGATGCCTCCAGGAGGAGGTCCTTTAAGTCTTCAAGCGCTGGTTTTCTTCCTTCTCCTGCGACCCTCATCTGCGTCGGTCTTGCCGCCCATATCTCCTCTCTTTGTCGCCACCAGCGCCGAGCTAGAGCGGGGTTGAGGTTCCAGCCGAGCGTACGGAAGTGCGAGGATGCAAGAGAGGCGGCTCCGTATCCCTCTGTGTTGATCCAGCCGACGACTTCCTTCTTCTTCCACATGCTGATCGAGTTGCGCTTACTTGCCATGACTGAAATGAACACTGAGCTTTGTATAGCTTGAATTAAACTGCTCTGCGATAAGAGACGAGGTTGAGGACGAACAAGGACGATATATTCTTCATTTTCGTATTCAGTATCATTACTGGACCGGTCTTTTATTTCGTGCAGGTCTTCTATTTATTGAAGCCGAAGATGAAAAGCGACCGAGCTTCTAATACCTACCGGTCTTGTATTCGGTGAAATCCGTTAGTGAGGAGAAGTCCAGCGGACCTCGCCGAGGCAGACCAAGCCGTCTTGGGTTCCCTTTCTCTCCGTCACATCCTCTATTCAATTCACACCGCGGTTATATTCGTACCAAGATGTTTACACCTATGTTTGGAGGAGTCCCACCGCCAACGTGGAAAAATTTGGAGCCCGGCGAGCAGGCTAGCAAATCATGTGATACTCTGGCGCGTTATCTACTGTGCGGCTTCCCGCCTTGGGGTGAAAACGGTCCTTGCTGGCCTGACGACACTAGCGGATTGCTGAAGTTGTGTGAGAGTTGGGATCGCGTGGGCGCGCCGCTCATTAATCGCCAGCGATGTCGGTATATCCGCAATATGATGAAAAAAGGATACAGGAACGGTCGAAACGAGCAAATTGCTACAGATTGGAGAAACCGCGGGGTGGAGTATTGGAGAAAGCCTTCGAGGCAACCGCGCAAAACAGCAGTGGTCGATGTCGGTTCGGAGGATTCTGAATTTCAGTGTACCATGCCGATGGGCACTGATATTTACGAGTTATTGGTCCAAGCCGCGACGTTCGGACGTTGCCGCAATTAAGAAAACGTTTTCTGCTGTTTTGAATCCGCAGAAATAACCCGGGGTTTTAGCGGCGGGGAGACTGCGTCATTTCCTATTCATCGAGCTGATCGTTCAGCTTGCGATGATGTCGAATCCTCAAGGCAAATGGTAGCTAACCTTCAAATGTACGAAGCGGGTGATGTTAATACGGTAGGGGATACCTCGGAGACGGACGGTATCGATATTGTCTCTGGTGATGGCCTATTTGACGGCGAGGTTTCGATTGCCCCGTGCGAGCTGTCTAACGAGCAGTTTGCAGTGCTAAGTCGAGTACTCTCAACTATTGATCAAAATGGACTCAAAGGACAAACGTTGACTCTAGAACATGGCTGAGGAGGCACTGGAAAGTCTTTTGTTGTCAGGCAGATCTGCCAGGGTATTTTTAAACGTCGCTATCAAGTCGTATCTACATGTCCGACCGGCGCGGGTGCTTGTCAATTGATGAATGGTATGACCTTTCACTCTGCTCTTAGGTATTGTTCAAAAAGTGGGAACAAAAGGTTGTCTGCTCGAGCTGCTGCATTCCTCAGACGCTTATTTAACCCCGGGGTTGTGCTGGTTGTCGTCCACGAAATATCGATGCTTAAAGCGGAATTACTGGTGGTGTTGGATGAACGCCTTCGACACCTGTACAACCCTGACGCCGTCTTTGGTGACAAATCTAATTTACTGGTGCGTCCATGTACTCTCTCACCTTGGAAGTACAGAACAGGTTTTAACCCTTCCTCTTTTTCATTTTTAGACGGGTGATTTTTTCCAGCTCCCAGTCCTCAGAGGCACTTCGCTATGCAAATGCCTCTATATGAAGACATCAAATCCAAAACTGCTTAGGGCACCATATTTATTTAGTCTTTTCAAGGGTATTCAGCTCCGGACACAGCTTCGCGCAAGAGACTGCGAAAAACAGCAATTGCTACTGGACAGTTTTGGGCAACTTCCTCGCGACCACCCGCATCAGAACCGATGGAGCGCGAACGTTGCGCATTATCGACCTGTCGATAAAAGTATGGCCGGTGCATTCGAAACGCCGCTTACGCAAGAAAATATTGCGAATGATAAGAGCTGGCTGGATCGGTCCGTGATCCTTGTAACAGGAAATCTGGACCGTACTGAATTGAACACCTGCATGGCAAAGGTTTTGTGTCGCCGAGCTGGACAACTTTTATTTCGTTGGCGCAAACCACTGCTAGACGAGATTCCGTGCGCTGTGAAAGAACTGGTATATCGTGAAGATGAGCAGCCTGAACTATTCGGATATTTTTTTGTCGGTTCCCCAGGGCAAATACTTGATAACGGCAATGGGAACGTAGCTCTCGGTGTTGCGAACGGAACAACGTGTTGGTATCACTCAATGGGCTGGGACGATGAAGCTATTTCTACAGATTGACAGCGGAAGCTTATCGTTCCGGACAATCCGTTGTTGATTTACCTCGCGCGCCCCAATTTATTAATGTCACCCTTGCCGACCGCGACGGCAACGAACTAAATGGAGTCAGTTGGCCGGAGACGATAAATTTGACTACCGAATGGGTTCGTGACGTCGAAGGCCGTCCCCTGCACAAACGAAATATAGTCATCCCAATTGGAATTGCGCGCTCGAATACTGAAAGTTACTCTGTAAAAATCACGAGTTCTGATGGCAACTCGACGGTACTTCGATACGCTCAGCACGCAGTTGATTTAGCTATGGTACTTACAGTTTGGAAAGCGCAAGGAGGTACATTCGACCGTGTTATTCTCCTTCTTGAAGGTTCAAGCCACGCGCCCAGCTGGTGCTTCGAGCACATTTATGTTGCGATATCTCGGGTAAGAAGTCTGGATTCGCTGTGGTGCTTTGATCGCTCGCCATATTTCAAGATCGACTCCGTTTGTAACCTCAGGCCAAATATTTTTACGGTAAAATGGCTTATGGATTTAGATGCGGATGGTCATTGGGTCCCACGTTCACAAACCTGATATCTATATCTATAACCTGGCTTAGCAACTCCCAAGAGCAACACTGCACCGACTCGCGTAGGTCACCGTTTCTACTACATGTACACATGTTTTCCCACACTACATGTAGCACTTGCTTCGGTGGTACCGATGACAATCTCGACAAAAATGAACGATTACATATGATCTACCTGCACAATACGTTGTTGTTAAGACGTTAATGAAGAGATTTCACCGATATTTTTCAATAACCATGCATCTCTAGAGCTTCGCAACGTCATAACTTCATACAAAATGGGTTCATGCTTTTTGGTCAATAACAACTCAACGATGCTTCGGTGCTCTGAACACGCAGTGGGTTTAGCTATCGTACTTACTGTTTGGAAAACGCAAGCCGGTACATTTGACAGAGGCAAGTGCTCCACCAACAGTCCGTCCGTTGCCCAGTCATTCGGCCAGCGCATTAGGTTTGACAGCGAACATGGCGTCATAAGCGATGCTTCGGACGAATCAACGTTCGCGATTTGGACTTCAATATTCTACATGCCGAGTACATAACCCATGGGTTTCCAAGAATCGCTGCGATGGCTCTACTTGTCATTCCCTCTTCGCATACAGGGTTTTTTATAATCCGAGCACCTCTCCCAGCATTTTCTTCACGTCGCCTAGGGAAATCCCCTCTTTAGTTTCCGTGAAATATCCACCTTTGCTCGATGGTTTTAGATGCAGTTTTTCTTCTTCACATCCCAATTCTGAAAAATAAACTACGACGTGTGCTCTTGACGATTCCAGCTTCTAATCCTGTAACGCTTTGAGGTGTTCTCATTTTCCCTTTTCGCGAACGGACCGTCATCTCGCTTCATCTCTCTCGTACACCATGGTTTCGAAGCTTCCCAAAGCCAGAACCAACGTTAAAGACGCGGCCAGCGGAGTGCTGACTTCATCCCTCAGTAAAGTTACTGGAGTGGGCTTATCTGCTACTAAGGGGCCACCACCGAGACTGGATCAAGTGCTACCGGCAGCAACAAACAAGAAAGTTCACCAAAACACCGTGTTCGCAAACCCAAATCGCCCGGCGCGTAGCCTAAAATCACCTCTATCACTGTCAAGCCCCGAGCTGCTGATGACGAATCAGGGTTTGTGCGTCCGGGACCGCCTTCGTGTGGACCAGCCACCGAAATACCAGATGGAGCTGAGCTTGTATCTACCTACAAGAATGATTTGGTGAAAATCGCCGACAAAAATGTCCCCCTGCCTGCATCGTTGCTCGAATCCAAAGCACCCGCAGGGATTGACAAGCCTCGAGCTGTTCATGACAATCTGGCCCCTGGGCCAACCCCGGTCGGCTCCATCACTGAGACCCCAGACGCTCCAGCAGCGTTGCTCGAGACCAAAGCCCCAGCGTTTTCAGCCGAAACAACAAATGTATCGAATATTCTGGACGATGGGTTGCGCGGTTCAAGTGCTGCACATTCTCTCCTGGTTTCATCTGTGCCTGCGTCCGAACATTTTACTCGCACGTACGCTATCAAAGAATTAACACCTCAACTTCCTGCCTCCTGGGCGTTTGTCTGTCGCGTGGTTGCTCGAGGTCAAATTCGCGAGTATCAGAACCTCCGCGGCTCTGGTAGCCATGTGAAATAGATGGAGCCGACGTTGCGGGTGATACTATCCGAATGACCCTTTTCAACGAAGCGATCTCAAAATTTCACGACACTCTCAACTCCGGAAACATTTGTTCCTTTTCACTTGGGCGGATTAAACTGGCCACATTTTCCACCGTTGCAGCATCTTACGAGGTCACATTCGCAGCTGGCGCAGATATCCGAGACGTGGAGCATGCGGGACCATTTAACCCCCCACGTTTCACGTTCACACCGCTCGGTCAAGTGAAAGATTCCCCGTCTGGAAGTGTTATCACAATTGCTGCCGTGGTTGCTGCAATTGGAGGCTCTAAACGTGTGACAACTAAGAAAGGGAAAGCCCTCGAGAAAAGAGATCTCGCGCTCGTCGATGATTCAAACACAAAGGTGTTTTGCACGTCCTGGGGTCACGTGGCCCGCGAACCGGAGATGGATACGAAGGCAGTGTCGTGTTCGCTATCGGGGCTCAGATTTCTGACTACAACGGATCCAGATCTCTCAACCTCGGCATCGGTGCTACTTTAGTTCGCCCTCCTGCATCTCCTCGATCCATCGAGCTACATCCTTGGTACGTCAATCTTCCATCCGACTACGACTTTACTGTTCTGGGCTAGAGAGACCTGTGTCAACCGCGCCGTTCGCCGCGCTAAAACAAGGAAGGACGGTTTTCGTATTGCAGCACAAAACCCAAGCCTCTTTCTTCCGTTAAGCTTTCTAGGTTTCACCTGCTTAATACATTATTCGAAAACTCGTGCTTCCTTATGATACCCCCTTAATTACCGACGGTCCTTAAACATCCCTGCAAGTGATCTTAAACATCGCTCATACTCGGAAGATTATCCACGTTTGCCAATCTGTACCTCGCTCAGAATCGTTGAGGCGCGTGCAGCAGCCACTTTTGTCATGATGGTGTTGTGACATAGCGCTTGTGGATCGGAGATCCGCGATAGAAGGCTGACCTCTCCCCCAGGTAACTCCATAATCGCAGTTGCCTGGGTTTCCCAGTGATACCCGGATATATCGTATATGTTGCCCGGAGTGCGGTCGAGCCAGCACAGGAGTAGCACTTCATATTCCCAGCCCGTGGGGTTTATCCCCAAACATATGTTGCGGTCATCTCCGGTGGAGTCTCCGAAAGGTTGTATATATTTTGCTGCGTATATCGGGAATGGTAGTCCCCGGGTGATTATCTGTTTAACTACCCACCAGCGTACAATTTAACGTCGGGACTCGGTGGTTGACTCCCCCCCCTAGCCTAAACAACCGATTCAAAGGGGGTACAGGAGGTGAGGTTTCTGACGAACTCACCTGGACGCTTCTCCACCGTAAGAAGTTCATCCCCAAGGAGAACTACAACCCCGGATAAATCCCATCTCCGGGAGCGCGCGGGGAGGGGGGGGCTATCCACAAGGCGACTCTCCTGGTTCGACATGCGTCCGTGCCAGAGCAAGAGCTTCACGGATGAGATCTACACGCGCTACGTCACAACTAGTGCGCGTTCCCAGATCAGGGGTAAGCTTAATCGTTACAATCTTTAATATATCCACATACCCTACTGATCCGTTGCAATCCCCGGGCTCCCGGGGCCCGCCTCTCGCGGCAATGAGAGAAGCCGAGCTGCGCGTGAAGAACGCCCGTGCCTAGAACATCTACAAGCTCGCCGTTTGGCTCTCCCAGCTTCGACTCGGACCGTCGAACACGACGCTAATTCCGAGCCAAAGAGACGCCGAGGACACCAGTCAGAGACTAAAAATGAGCACTCGGCGGTGCACGCCGCAGAAACGCGTGAACTGACGTTACCCAGCGCGCTTCCGTCTGCCCCCCCTCCCCCCCCCCAACCGGGACGCATTCACACGATCGGTTGGGTCGCCCACAACCCCGCCACCATTGGTGGTATGTATGATTGATTGATTGATAACCGACTCGCGTCACTCATGCCTCGCGATCTTTTGGCCAAGGCATTATGACCGCTGGAAACGCAAAGGGATCTTGAAAGCCGCGCTGGATGTTATAGAAAGATGGATTGGGTGAATACTTCGAGCGGGTAGATGCGTACAAGGCTCTTGGTGTTCCGGTGACTTTGGCAATGCTATATAGTGGCCCGACGCTTTTTTTTTTCAAGCTATGGGAGCGCCTGACGATGGGTGCTGTGCGTTGGACGCGCTAGCTCACGTCATTGATGTAATCGGGATCCCAAGCCGGTACTAGAGGGTTTCAGTTACCGTATGCGTTCCAATGCAGGATGTCCGATCTCCACTGATGGCGTAGTGTGGGCCGCCCTGTGAGCTCACTGCATGTGCCCATGTATCGGAAGTGAAGTAGCGTCTCTACCGCTCAACAGTCGGGAGTTTGTGCGGATGTCCGGGTAGTTTCGCCTCAGAAGCCCATTTGCCGTCACTTATCTCCGATATGGACCCGCCTCCCTTACCTACAGCCCCACCAGGGTCCTCCAGCAATCCCACATCAGTAGACGGCAGAATTAGCCATGATGATATATGCGTGTCCGTGAATAGAGGAGACAGTGTTGTCGATTTCCGTATCCACTAACTTTCCTGCGTGATCATCTTTCCGACTCCTCCGATGACAGCGACAACGAAGGCATTTAGTCGCCGATCTCGCAAGGGGTTCTCGCCGCCCAGAGCACCTCCGTTTCGCAAGGCAGTCCCGTTATTCAGAGCCCCTCCGTCATCCAGTAGACCCGTTTCCCTCTTCTTCCGACGTAGCTTTTAGCTACGATAAGGTTAATTTGGATGACGCAAAGCGACCGGTTGGTAATGTGGAGATTGGCGGCCGGTTCGACTCCACGTCCATCAACCCCCCCCCCACCCCCAAGACCAAGGGTGTATAGGAATTCATGTTGTAAGTACAACATGTTTTAACAGTTTCGCGATGAATGGAGGCATTTTGCTTCCTTTAACCGATCTTCAAGTGAAGTTCCCGTATGTAGCCACGTTAAAGGAAGCAAAACGCCTTCTTTAAGCGACTTCAACCACAGAGTCACGCAATTATTTTCATAGTCGTAACAGAAAAGTACAGAACCACGGCACTTTTTTCATAAAAGTAACTACAAATCCAAAATGGAAGATTTGAAGGCTGCCCATCACATACCTTAAAGGTAGCAAAATGCCTCCTTTAAGAAATATTGACTATGATTTGTATACTACACCTTTGGCATCTCAAACCGACCAAAGTACAACGCAAATTGGACAGGACTGTAAATTTCTATCTTTTGAAATAAAAATAGAAACTGACAACTTTGAATTTGCCTCAAAGTGCATGCTGTACACCACAAAATGGTTAAGTGCCGTACTCCATCGGCTCACCGTGCTTGGCAGCGGCCACTGCTTGAGCGCAGGGAAGCGCCATTTTTTCGCCCAGTCGACGATCCATACAATCCATGCAACTCGCAGCGGCTTGTTCTAGCAACTGCATGCGCAACTCCTGCATCTGCCCACGAGGCGTGTTGAGCATGTTGTCGTGGCTTAGTGCCAATAGCGCTTGATCGCTGCTTTGAGGACGCTGAACCAGCCTGTAAGAGTAATAGGAAATCGTAGTTAGTGTTATATAAATAAATGTTAATAACGGCGAGCAACTCACCATCGATCGGGTTGCACATGGGAGAATACGGCGCTAGGCGGAGAAGCATCCCGCTCACGCATCATAATCTACGTCTGGCTGTGGGCCGGGGCATTGTCGAGCACAATTACCACCGGCTTGCCAGTGAAGTGCTCCGTGTAGGTCGGGTGTGCCTTCGCAGCATCGTAAACCTTGTCTACGAACGCAGCGTTCTCTTCCATCTTGATGCTGCCGCGTTGGGTCTCGTAGTACAGCACGCCTACCTCAGTAGAGACAGCGCATTGAATCTGCAGGCTCTTACCCTTATTGGGTGGCAGCTTCACAATGGCGCACTTGCTCTTCAGCGCACGCCCCTGTGTGCGCTTGCGGTACAGGCTGTAGTTTGTTTCATCGTAGTACACGATGAACGCACCTTCACGAATGTACTTAAGCCGATCTTCAGCAAACTACTTGCGCTTCTCAATGTTGACTTCACTGTTGCAGGTTGCAGGCTCAACGCGCACCTATAACCACATCACAGCGTTAGCATGCAGCACGATTTCAACCATTTTATTGTACAGTAGAAGCAACGACAATAACATACCTGCTTTATCGTATAGACCTTACCAACGAGCTTTTGACTGATCAAAGATGTGCTTAGCTGAACCCCAAAGTCCACCCACACCGTCGTCTTCAGCTGCTCCAGCGTCAGCAGGCAGTTATCCTCCACGTAGCCGACCAATGTTTCCTCGATTTCAGGGGTGCACTTGATATTAGCAGACCGGGAGCCGCTGCGCTGCTTCACCTCCGGGCTCCCGCTCTCTACGATGCGGCGAGCGGTAGTCCGGGGGATGCAGTTGTGCTTGGCAACAACCTCTCAGTCTTCTCCTCGGTGGTGGGCGTCCAGGACGCGCGTGCGAGCCGCGAGGCTATGCTTGGGCTCCTTAGGCATGATCTAGACGAGATGAGTTGCAAAGTGACAGAGGCCAGAGCGCTGGAGCGCGCACGCGCGAAGTTTTCTCCTCCAGTCGTTCTCGGTTGCTGGTGTGATGTCTCCTCCTCCAGTCGTAGTCCGCTTGGACTGCGGAAATTCCACTTTGAACTGAAACTTAAAAATTACAATTGAAAATTACAATTTCAGTGCTACATTTAATTACATTTAACCGAATTGAATTGCAGTATGGACACGTTGAAGCGGCAAAGGTGTATAGTTTAGCCGAGTGGCTCACGAAAGGGTTAATAGGGATTGGCTCTAGAAACGGTCAAATATAGTGAAATAAAGTATAAGCAAATCCATCATTGAAAGTCGATCCACAGGGGTAGGTCCGATCAGATAGGAAAACAAATTGGTACACTAAAAATGTCGCGGAAACAATAAAAAAAGATCACGCAAAATCATTGAACTCCGGTATGTCGTCGCTTGCCGTGTGTGTCTGGTGGGGAGCTTTTTTAATGCACTGAGTGCAAAATTTCAAGGCATGCCCGCTCCAGAGAACACAATGAAAAGAGGTATATAATTATCAAGATAATGTTCAGTCCTAAGCAAAATCGGAACCCGCCGGACAAATCAGAGCTTGGTCTACCACCAAGACGCGTACTCTAATAGGGGTGCCTGGACAACACTGTCGTTACAGACAAAGCGACCACGTGTCGAAACCTGCAGCATGAATGCGTGCGCCCGGCGCTGAGAACATGGGAGCACGCCAGCGTACAAGTATGCTTCGGGCGCGAGTAAAAAAATGTACTTTAAGCCGATACATGTGTCGACACCCTTCAGACGGTACTGAATTTGATTGTCAGCAATCATGTCCTGGTAGCCCCCCCGCGCGGAGTAAGCAGCGCGGGAAACCGGTCTAAGAATTGACCAGGGTGAAATGGATTATTGCTGGTCATTTTTGAGGGCTCTAAATCCGCATGGTGGTCAGGCAAAGAATGACTTCATTTGCATCCACGTCTTCCTCATAACTGCACTGATCACCATGGTCATGATGCTCATTGGGACCCAGAGAGCAGATGCCTGTATGGCGGAAGCAGTTATTGATGGTCGCTTTTGCCGTGCCAAATCGTGTCGCTCCACCGCAACACTTGAAGTTGAGCTATGGCAGAGGAGTCCGTGATCGAGATCGATCACGGACCACTTCCGTCTGCTGCTGCATCGTCGTCCTCGCGGTGCACGTTTGGTTGTGCTCCTGCGGTTTGCTGGAGTTGCGGTCATGGTCACCCCTTTGGTGTTGCGCTACCGTCGTCCCTCAGTTTTCCCAGATGTCCCCTTGCTTGCACTCACTGTGGGTGAGTGCAACTTTAAGAGGAGGGTGATATAATGTGCCCTCCATTCACATAAGTATGTACATATCTTACAGATGTTACATAAGCAGGCACAACAGCACACGGCTAGCGTGTGCTGAGATATCATCATCGGATTGGTTGAAAGTGGGGGAGCCCATTCCATCCGATCAGCCATTGACCTGCATTTGAGTGGTTCACATTAGGCCACATAATTATAATAATAATAAAACCGTTGATTTTACTTCGAACTTAACACTTGGTCTCAGTAACCCTGAGCACTGGATGCTTCCTCACAGCTACGTGTAAGCTAGTGACGGGTACCCATTAGGCCCGTTACAAGTGGATTCGTGGCGTCGACCGTGGCATGCGTGCAGCGGGCCGTCAAATTCTGCTGCTGGTCGACTACGCCTCATCTCACCACACGGGCGACCTTCACCCGACCAATGTGACCGTCGAACATAACACCGTCGCTTCCTTCAGCCATTGGATGCCAAGATAATCGCCTCGTTCAAGGCTGCATACAAGAACAAGCGGCTCAAGTGGGTCTACAACAAACCCAACGACCAGAGGGGTCCGTGATTAATGAAGCACAGATGGATATGCTGTCGAGCCGCGGACATGGCATTTGGCTTCGCTAAATGGTCTGGAATTGAGAGCTGCGTGCATGATAGCCCCAAGCTGAGAAGCTGCTCTACGACCAGAGGGCCTCGGCGACGAACACGCGCACGAGCAGCTCGGCGACAGCGGCAGCTACGCAGACTCAAGTGACGACAGCAACCACGGGCACACCCGCGCTGCAAGCGCCGCAGCAACCGCGCGTGATGGGGCTTGTAATTTGTCGGGCGCCGAGTCGTAAGAGTCACTGGCGACGATGCAGGACTCCTTCCCTCGATTCCGCGCACTGCGGGTGAAGAGCTGTGAGGCCATCGCGAATGACTCGCTCCAGCGCTCATGGTGCGCCATGATTGTCCGGTGAAACCGGACGAGAAGCGGCTTTCCATCTGGATCGAGAGCTTGTAGCAGCGGAACCTTTTTCTCTCGTAAGATTTGATTGGCATGAAGGCTCGCATATTTCGAACGCATCTTGTTGATGCCTGGAAGCTAGATTTCTCGGAGGGCTGGCTGACACGGTTCTTGCGTAGGCATGGACTCTGCCACCGACTGTGATAGGAAAAGCTGGCTCTGCAGACATAGAAGACGTTTAAGCGGGCCTGAGTAAGGTACAACAACTAATGGATCTGTATGCACCGAAAGCGCGACCGACGCCGACTTCGGGGCAATCGAGAACGCGAGCGGCCACGCGCCGGCGGAG
>JAHQIV010000198.1:0-12846 GCA_030463285.1 Phytophthora europaea | reverse complement strand
CCCCCCGCCGAAAACGAGGCGATCGACGTCCCACACGTTGCAACACACGCGCGAACGCAGCTATCGCAGCAAATGGTCGCCGACCACCTCCTCGCGAGCCGCGAGCGAACTGGCGACGACACTTGGAGGGTGTTTCATGCGGTACCGTCACCGTACTCCTCGCTCAGGATGATGGACGCCTTCTTCAACACATCGCTAATGATGTTCCGGGCGGGCTTGGAGGGCACCTCGTACTCACTCTTCACTCATGTTGCCAGTTCTTCTTGGCTCATTGCTGAGCAAACCTGAGCCATTTTGATGATAGGTCGCTCGTGCTTAATTTTCATTCAGCGACCCATATCGAGTGCTTACCAGCGCGCGCGTTCGTAGTGAGCTACATCTCTTCGAAACTCAGGACGAGTCGGGTGGAGCGCGGCAAATTCGGTGGAGGTGGTGAGTGCCGGAAAAGGCGCGTTCAAGGACCTCTATGAACGCATATTCGGATGTGCATTTTATTTGCACAGGATATTATCAGACCCCCGTGTCGGTAGTGAGAGCGATGCTTGTAGTGTATGTACCCTCACTTCCGACATGGATTTTTCTATCCCATTTAACGGGGAATTATATTTGCATGGTTTTACTCTGTGGACAGCTGATCGAAGAGAGGTCAAGTTCATCACTGCCAGACCCGCGTCGCAGCTGTACTCGTCGTCGTTGAGGGGCAAGACCAGCCAAGTGTGGCGCCAGCAGTGAGAGGTGTGTTTGCACTCATCGTACCCCAGATTGTCTTGCTCCGTCGCATTGCTGTTAGCTGGTCTACCTTGTAGGTTTTCTTGGCTTCTGCATCTTCACCGCTTTCAACGCCTTCTACAGCGTGGTCAATCTACATGGGGTGATACTAAGTCTTATACGGTGAGACTATACCTGCGTCCATCGGCTGCAAGCACGGCGTCGGGTTTGTCAGCGCTAGGTCCCCGCTCGCGTGGAGTGCTGCGTTGTAAGACAGCAGCAAAATATTGTGTGATTCTGCGCGCATTTTTACGTCCAGCTCTCGCAGCCACTTCTGGAAAATGGGCGTGGTCATCCAGGCGTTGGTGTTGTTCTTGTAGTTGAAGCCCAGTTCAGCGCCAGTGTTCTTGTTAAAGCGCAACGTTTTTGCGGGCTGAACCGATGAACAGTAGCGGTAGCAGCTCGGTACCATTAACATGGTTACCGTTGCATTCGTTTAGAAGATGCATGCCTAATATGCGGGGTAAGACAGTAGCCATGTCCGGCCGCAGGCACGCCACCAGGTACTGCAACGAGCCGACTATTTCTCTGTACGTCAGTGATTCATCATTGAATTTAGTCTTGTCTGTTTCAATTGGAGGCATGCGTTTATTGTGCATCTGCGGAAAGCGCGCCGTTTTCGAATGCTCCTTTCGAAAACGCGCAGCCATGCGCTCTACATATGCCGTTTGCTACATGCACATAATGCCAATAGGCGGAAATTGATCTCCATCCCGTTTGACACGGCTCGAATCATTCACTCAAATCGGACACTCAGCTGATGAGCGGTTTCGTTGCACTTACAATACCGTCCACGTATACCGTCATCATGTGTGCACCTTCACGATAGTAAACACTAGCATAGAAAACACACTGAACAAAGTGAAGTCCCACGAGATATGCGTACAGCGTAGCGTCCAAAACTATCCACAGAGATATTTACATATTTTTCAGCAAAACGGCCAGGTGAGCTTGCAGTTGAGCACCCACTGTCACTAGCGCTGTCGGCGCTATTGTTATCAGCAAAACTCCCACTGAAATCAGCATCATCCGACGAATCATCACTGTCATCACTCGAGTTTGCACGTTGTCGCTTCTTCGTCCCAATTGTCGTTTCGCTATCCACGGAGAGCATTTCGTCGTCGCTGTCTTCCTTCGCGCGCCTGTCAGAGACAGGCACAGTGTCGAGTACTTCATTAACCGGTAGACGCACGTAGGGAACTCACACAGGAAGCTCTTCTTGGATTCCGTAGCTAGTAGCAACTCCACGTACCGTGATATCTTCTCGAAATGGTACATCCCGCCGCTCGATGAGGTCACCCGTGTGCAAGTCTAGCAATCGAAAGCCAAGTGAGGTTTGTGCGTACCCAAGAAACGATGTCGGCACAACCTTGGGACTGAGCTTCGATGCTCGTTTCTTCTTGGGAACATGCACAAACGCCACACAGTCACACACATGCAGATTGCCGATGTCTGGCTTGGGCCCAGTCAGTCCCTCATATGGAGCCATCCAGGAGAGTCTTGGTGGGGCTCATATTACAACATACATCAACACCTCTCTCCACAGAGAGCCAGGCAGTCCTGTGGTTTCGCAAATCGCACCAACTTTGTTTAGCAGAGCCCCGTTGAGCCTTTCTACCAGGCATATTGCTTCCGGCGTGTACGCATTGGTCTTCCACATTTTTTGCATGACCCGCTAGAACTCGTCTCAACTTGTTGTGGATGAATTCACTTCCTTGGGCGGACGAAAAACACTTGATGGTGTGCTCCTTCTCCAACTCCAGGATCAAGTTCTTCACGTTCGGCGTAGACTCGTCCTTGTGGCGTAACAGGTTGTACAACGAGGCTTCATCCGGAATCATTTCGAAGTAGATGTTATCGCCGATTGTATCCACGCCAATAGGGCACACATCAGACATTATCCGTTCGTAGCACATCTTGCTTCGCTTGTCGTGGCACTTGTACGACATGCACTTCTGCTTTGTCGTTGTGCAGCTATGGAGTCCAAAGGCTCGTCGAAATCCTTCAGCTTCAGCGACTCATGTCCTTCAGCACCATCTGATTCATGGCTTGAGCTTTGAGGTGCGCGAAACGCATGTGCGACTGCATGAGTGGTGACTTTTTTTGCGTGGTAGTCAACATGGACATGTCCACATCGCCAGCTGCTGCGCGCTTGGTCTGAGACCAATAGTGACCAACGCGCTTAGGCATCTCCAACCGTACTCCACCACGATCCATATACAATATTCGTTGAGCAGGATCCTCTGTATCCGAGTAAGACGGCACCCAGCCGCACTGCTCTAAACGCTCTTGGTTTAGCAAATTGGTCAGACCGCCACTAGTATACCGTGTGGCCTCCAGCTCCAGTGACACCACATCAACAGCGCCGATGTTTGCCTGTCCGCATGCTTCACTCGTGCTTGGATCACCTTGCCAGCCGATGAACGACAAAGAGTCTTCTCGCAGTCTCGAGAATGCCGCTCAGTCAGTGCTCGCGTGGGCATCAGCCCTGATGTCGACCATCCACTCATCAAAGTAGGTGTCGCTACTATGCACAGCTGCAGCCAGCGTTCCTTGTCCACCATGGTCGTCAGAATCATTAACCCTCACCATACCATTCGAAGATAGCTTGCAGCCACCAGATCCACTCCTCTTAATTACCACAGCTTTCTCGTCAGGTGCCCCGTTCTTCTGGACCTTCTTCTGACGTTACTTTTCCTGGTACTCGTCACAATCTCGCTTTAAGTGACCCGGTCGTTGACAGAAGAAACAGATCTTTGTCTCTTCCTCAGTTTGCCCATCCTTGCCCTTAAACGTTTCTTCATATTGGCGTTCTTGTTCTGTTTCCAGCGTCGCTTCCCGTTGGCTCCAGAGGATTGTTGCTGCTGCTTGTTCTGCAGGATCTTGGCCTCTTCCGAGTGATTGGCAATCTTCTTGCCAATGCTGTTCCGTTGCTTGTCGATCTCGGCTTCCCTCCGCAGCGTATTCAGCATCTCCGACAGCGAGGGCATGTTGCCGTTACGCACGTTTTTGTCGAACATGTGGACGACCCCGCGATACTCGAAAGCAACTCCTTGAAGAATCAGTTTCACTTTGTCAGCGTCGGAAATGTCATCGTTCATGTTGCGAAGCTGACGACGCATGACCTCCATGGCGTCGAAATATTTGCCCATGTCCATACCAGATTTGTACGTCTGTGCGTACAGCTTCTTGCACAGGTACAGTGCATTTGAGAACGCACGCCGCGTCTTCTTCTGCTCGGTCACCCACATGTCCTGGGCGCTCGCGAGCACACAGATCTTCGTCGCATTTTTGACGAACACACCACGAAGGAGCGTATTTCTCACAAGGGCTTTCATCTCTTCGAAGCGTTGCGACTCCGCCGTGTTGGCGCCCAGCATGTCGGTGCCGACTAGGATGCCCCATGCGCCTCGCTACGTCAGATAAGACTGCAGCATTGCCTTGTGGAGGTCAAAGCCACCGTCCTCGTCGAACTTCGGTGGCTTGTTGCTGCCAAATTGCGGGGCCGCTACCGCCCCCGTAGCCATCGTGTTCCCACCGGCCGTGCTGCTCATCCTTGATTAGTCTCGAAGTACTTGGGCTCAATAACCTAAGAGCGTTTCAACTAGCACTCTTGCGTAGAGCTCTTGAACGCCTTGTAGAATTAGGGTTTCTAGTGCTGAAAGGATAGAGGAGAGAGAGAACGTGTGTGGTAGCAAGTGTCTGCGAAAAGAAGAAAGTCTTCGGCTACAAAACCCCTTGAATTGGCCCTACTGCCACAAAGCAAGTTCCCGCAAGTGGCCCGAGTTTGGATAGCCATCCAAACAGGGTGGCGCCGCGCCAGCTTTAACATTCCACTTGAGTTTCGATGACCTGACTTCGCATCAAGTATATGCGCACACCCACGTTTGTGGGCGTAACACTGAATATTCTGGGATAAGAAGCAATGAAGTGCTTACAGCACAGCCCAACAAGGATTATTGCGTGGGGTGAGCGTGCGCGCTGTCCGATCCGGTATACCAGTGGTGACGGATGGTCTGTCAAACCGATGCGTTTGGACTGAATGATGGGATCGCAGTGAGATGGTTCACAAGTCGTTTTTTTCTATCCCAGCCTCCCGTAGCCCTAGTTAGAAGTTGGAAACTCTGCTTAAGATATGTTGTTTTACAATGATAAGAAACCTCGCATTTGTGCTAACGAGTTAGGGTTTAGCTGTTTGAAGAGGGACCCACATACAAGTGGCCGCTTCGAGCGACCTGTCCAGTAATACGCACACCATCAAGTATATAAAAATCAAGTCATCACGAATGATGGTGAAAGGTCTTGACTGGTCAAGAGGCATCTTCGAAAACCATGGGCCGCGGCCCACCGCTAAGGGAGAGAGAGCGGGTGTAGATTGAAAGGCTGGGTCAAGCTGGCGTTGGCATTGTGAAATCTCTCGACAGGTGAAACATTCCACCAACGCTGTTCGCCGGGTGCTGAACGCAGGCGACTTGAAGCCACGCAAAATGATGGGGCCGACACCAATCTTAATCGAGCGAGACGTTCGTCGTCTCGTTCAGACAGCATCGACGGGTGATTTCACGGCCCCGCAGCATAGGTCCATGCTAAATCTAACCCTCTTTGTCAGGAATATTCAACGCGTTATTTCTAACATTGATTTGACTTTGCTATTCTAAACTGAACAATACGCTGCCGCTCTCGAAGGCGGACAAGGCCGCAAGGAAGGCATGGGCATGGAAATGCTAATGCATCCTGAAGGCAAGGATGTGTGGAAGAGAATTTTTTCGGTCGAAAGCAATGGAACGTCGTTGGCCCTGACAACTTCCAACGAATCTGGCGTGACCTGCGCCGTCCTACGCGCGAAAGTTCCCGTCGTTAAGCTGGTGGAGGGTCATGCATGGTGTGGAGTGCCTTTAGCGCGAAAGGAAAAACCAAGATCGCGTTCCTGACGGGTCGTCAGAACTCTGACGACCGCGCACTACAATTGCAGGACCGAGTTCATCTACCAGCAGGATGGAGCCTCCATCCACACATCCAAGGCGTCCATGCATTTTCTGGAGGAGCAAGTTGTGCAGGTACTGGACTGAACCCTGCGGTCGTCCGGCTTGAACCCCATCGAAAACCTGTGATATATTCTAACGCGTCGTGCTTACACGAACGGTTGCCAGATCAACAGTGTCGTCGAGCTATGCTGCTCTTTTGAAGAAGCATGGTAATCGAACGGGCCCAAGATTCTGCGTTCGCTAATCGACTCGATGCCACGTCGCTACCAAGAAGTCATCGAGATAACCGGCAATCAGACTCATTACTAAAAGCAGTTGACGTGCACCACCATTCATGATGACTTGATTTTTATATACTTGATGGTGTGCGTATTACTGGACAGGTCGCTCGAAGCGGCCACTTGTATGTGGGTCCCTCTTCAAACAGCTAAACCCTAACTCGTTAGCACAAATGCGAGGTTTCTTATCATTGTAAAACAACATATCTTAAGCAGAGTTTCCAACTTCTAACTAGGGCTACGGGAGGCTGGGATAGAAAAAAACGACTTGTGAACCATCTCACTGCGATCCCATCATTCAGTCCAAACGCATCGGTTTGACAGACCATCCGACACCACTGGTATACCGGATCGGACAGCGCGCACGCTCACCCCACGCAATAATCCTTGTTGGGCTGTGCTGTAAGCACTTCATTGCTTCTTATCCCAGAATATTCAGTGTTACGCCCACAAACGTGGGTGTGCGTATATACTTGGCGGGCAGTGTAGTGTGTCAAGAGCGTAGTGACACCAGCAATTCTCACAGAGCCCTAAGCCAAACACTATTAGACCATGCCTGGTCCGGGGTTGAAATCTGCGCGTTGCACGCAGCCTTAAACTGCAAGCGCCGATTTTTGGCGTGCCAAGCAAGATGGGTTCAGTATGAAACATGGGCTGTATATTTTCCGAAGTAAAAACTCAGATAATTGTTTTTACAAGACGCTTGTTACCGTTACAAACCAAACGTAATATTGCCGGGCGAACGCATACAAACAGATAAAAACCATACTAATTGGTTTGTAATCGAAACCAACCGTACCCAAACGGGTATAAACACTACGAATAAATTACGCAGCGAATGCAATTAATTACCTAGGTATAGACAATTTGAGGGACTGGCGCAGAGGCAAGTTTGGTTGCGGTAACGTGAGTATTGTACGAGTGCATGCAGATTTGTTATATTTAACTTGAAAGTGAAAAGAACGCTGTGCTACGCAACGTTAAAGTGGTCCAAGGCTCAGTTAAAGGGAAAACTCACATGATTTCTGGTGCCTATTTAATTGTGAAATGTTGCGCGAAGAAACATCGAGGGCCCGTTCCATCTATTTATAATTCAGCAAAGTAAAAATCGATGACGGATCAATTTCTTTTGCAGACGGCTTGTTTATTCAAACGGAAACAGAAGTTTGAATAACCAAGCCGTCTGCAAGTCTGCCAATTGAGATTGGGGGCGTATAGGATGCCGTGGGGGGACAACGACGACGATCTGAGCAGCGAAGGAGACGCGAACGTAGATGCTGACGATGTCGTGGGCATGCAAGTAGAGGACGGCGCCATGGGCATCGGCCAGATGGAGCAAAGACTTGAGAACGGTAGGCGGGTATCATACCCGGGGTATGCTTGCGTGTGCACCGTGGTGACATTTAGGTTTACTCGTGGCTGTGCGCACCGCAGAGCACACGCCCCCAGCATCGCGTAACTCAGAGATGTTGCGCCACGATGGCATTGACGACGAAGAACTGTTGCTACTCTGTTTTATGTGGATCACGGTGGTTGTTGCGCTGAGCCAACTTGATGGAAGCTCCCTTCAACGTTCTTCTGACTAAATTGTCGTCATCCGATCCAAATTCTTCCCTCGCTTGAAGGCTAACCGGTCGCTAAAGGCTTATCGGCGAACTGTGCGATGCTCTCCAGGGTCGTTCGACATACTTCAAGAGCAGTTGGTGCCGCTATACAACAACAAGTATGGATTTCCAGGGGGAAACACTCAGTACACGTTTGACTACGGCATTGCTGTTTTGTTGACGTATCATGGCAACGTGTGCGTCCAAGATGGAGATGGGATTGGTGGTGCTGCGAATTAACTCGGCATGTCGAGGACACTAGCGCTTCATTACATCCACAGGATTGAAACGCTTCATTACGACATGGTGGATGATGTTGTATAGTGTCCTTCTCTCTCAGCCGATAATGAATGGAATGACATGGTGGATGGGATTGCCACTCGTGGAGTGGACTTTCCGGATGTGGCGTGTATTTTCGATGGTACCATCATTCGAACCCGACGTCCTAGCAATCACATGTTAGGTTATTAAATATTTGTTCGTACATGCATTTTTTTTACATGTGCCATGTATTTCTGACAGTGTTTCTACTACAAAAGCGGTAAGGCCGCCTACAACTGTTTGGCGGCTGTCGATTATCGCAATAAATTCCGCTACGGCATCTTCAGTGGGACACCAACTACATCAGTTTAGAATTTAACTAAAAAAGAAGAAAAAATTGTGGGAGTAATTCGGACCAGTCGATGTGGAACCAGTCTGTTGTTTTGGGGGCTCGAGCTCGACACATATGTCCGCCAGGGATTAATTGGTTGGGCGACTCTGGGTTCAAGATATGGTTATTCCTTATGGTACCGAACGACGAGCGCAACGAGAAGCGGTTAACAAGGAAGCAACGCTGGTAAGTTCATCACTCCACCATTCCTCTTGGTGACGGTCGTGTCTTTCTGATAAGTACTGATTTGCACAGCTACAACTACCACATCTCTTCGACGCGAATTCTAGCTGAATGTGTATTGGTAAAGTGAAGGCACGCTTCAACGTGCTACATGGAGTGAGTGACAGGCGATCGCACACAACCAATGCCCGCATGATCTGTTCTGCCGTTGTCCTGCATATTTTTTATTGCTTATTGATATTGGTGACAAGTAGGAGTTCGATCACCCGAAATGACGAAGTGCGAACGCAAGCAAGGGAGGTGATGAATTCTTACAACAGCAACTGGGGTATGACGGAAGCAGAGGTTAAATTAGCAGAAAGCAAGCGGGATGCGTGCGCAAATTACTTCTACTCCTACGACAACGAATAAAAACTTGATGTGTGACGAAGCACATTGACCTCGTTCTTTGGATGGATCAATTTGTTTTTGGCCGCTGCAGCTGCTTCATCAGCTCCATGAGTAAGGTTGCTGTTGTTTGTTTTAGGCTCGCGATACTATTGCAGATCGCCTGGGACGCGGCTTCGTGTTTGGCATTCGACGACTCGATCGATGACATCAGCTTCTGCAGTAACTCTGGCATGTTGTTGTCCACCTCATTTGTCTGGCGACTTGCAAAAAATTGCTCAAAGGTGCCAAATCCGTCACGAAGGGTTTCGTTCGAAAGCTCTGCCGGCCGTTTGTTAGCCTCATTGCCCCGTTGTGTCTGCGCGTTTTCTTTCTCTCGCTGCTGCTGCCACATTTCCTTAGCAGAAGATTTAGCTTGCGCTCGAGCCTCGCTAGGTGTATCCGAGCATTCCCCCTCTGACCCATCGTCTTCGTCACTTGACTCCCTACATCACTGTTGTCACTGCCTGCTGCATCTGCAATGCCGCCAGACTCAATGATCGCCTCTCCCGTAAGGCCCGGGTTACCCGAAAATATGTCACAAAGTAGTGACCAGAGTGACGCATACTCGAGGCCAAGCTCCTTTCGATTTTCAACGCAAACATCCACAGGATTGCACACTAGGTTCTTGCAGGTTGAATCATCATCACAGTCTTCGTCAAGTGGCGCGAGCGAGTGCAACAAATAATCAGAGGGTATTTCAGGATACTTGCGCTGTAAAAGTATCTTCGCCAGCACTTTCGCCGCCACTGGTGGCTGCAGCCACCACGCGGTTGTCAGTAGTGAGCATGCGAGTTCGCTTCGCTCTGTAAAACTTACGAATCGAGTTCAACTTATTCTTGAACTGATTGACGGTCACACCATGCGCTTGCTTCCCCTCACCCTATGCGTTTTCGATTAGAGCACGCTCTAAAAATTTATTCACATATCGCGCGATTTTTTTGTGTTGATAGTTGTCTTGGCAACTTTCTTCAGAATACAGCTGTTTTTGAAGGGTGTTTCAAGCGCCAGACGGGTGAGCGGTACAGTCCAATGCATGCTGCCGATTTTTGCTGGCTCCGAAGTTACTTTGGAAGACACCTTGAGCTCGCCTTTTGTTGCCTTGGCCTTCGTGGTAGACTTCTTCGCTGCCCCTTTTGATCTTGTGGTGTTGGGCATGGGTCTCGTCACAGAGAGAGTAGGCGCTGGGCTTGGCCTTGACGACGTGGAAGATGGTGCCACCATGTCCAAAGTTCTTGCTCTCGATCCGGTGTTTGCTGGCATTGAGCTTGAGGTAGCGAAGACATGGGGCGCTTCCTGGGTATCCGACAAGGGTGATCACTTGACCGTCCTCGTCGATGATGGATGCGCGGGGCGGCGGGCTCGCACAGTTGGCTGGATCCTCGGCTGCTGCGGCAACTTGCGGCATCTTGCCTGCTAAAGAAAACGTGAAAATGAAACACACTCGAGTTTAGCATATATTCTGATTGGAAGGTTTGGTCGAGAAAATGGTCGATAAAACAGATGAAATGCCTGGACATCGCGACGATTTATTTTTGCTTGTTTTACCTCGTCCGGACAATCAAGGCAGCAAAAAAATCAGATGCGTTTTCATTCGGGCATCCCTCTTACGCAAGCTACGCTAGTTTACGACGCCGAATATTCACCTGGCCTCGAACTAGTCGCTGCACGGATCGGTCACGGCCTGCATGTAAGCACTATCTACGTCGTAGAAGTGCTGCGCGAAGCAGGCGCACTACTACTATTCTAAGTCATTGAGGTAACCCTTGAACAGGTACACCGTTCACGCTAATTAGTCGGACCCTGACTAATAATGGTTTACGATTTTTGTAGTTGAAAGTCGAACAATTGAGCAGTTCTTGTATCCGTAATATTTGCTCTCCTAGAAATCTAAGACCATGATTGGTTTCAGCTCGATAAGATCTGTCCAGATCTGCTGTCTTTGAGTAATTTTCAGCTCTTTGGAGAAACTTAGTTGTGCAGCATGTCCCGAAAAAGTACAGAAGCATGACTCATTGTGAAGCACGACTAATTAGCGTGAACGGTGTATCTGCAGCAAAGATAGTGAATGGCGGTGCATCTGACATCCGGCATAGGCATGTTTCGTCCTTGGTACTCGGAGGAAAGAGTGAAGTACAGCTCGCAGTCGCCGATGCCCTCTTGATACGGAGGACGCGACTGAATGAAAACTTTGTTATTGTAGTGAGGAACAACACGTTGAAACTGGCCTCCAGAAAATTGTAGTTGCTCTAAATACGGATACATCACTGGCCATGAAACTAGCGAGGTTAGCCCCGTGCTCACGGAAGCGCCAATCAAGCATAACACAAGTTCTAATTGCCCATCCACAATATCGGCAGTTCTGCGTTCGTACTTCAGGCGCTGCGAAGTCGTACCCGTCGCGCAGAGCTGGTTTCTTGTCTGTAGCACCCAACAACGATTTTGAATCAGGACAAACCGTTCGTGAACCTTGCAAAGTGCACTACCCACTTCAAACGCACCTGTAGACCTTCGGAGAAATCGCAAGATCAAACGTGGCGTTGTTCCAGCCAAGTGCATCTCATTTTCGACGTCAAGATGTCTTCACGGTCGACCCGGCGCTGCAAAGGGTAGTATTTGTAGATGCTATGATCGATAGCGTGGTTGAGGCTTGTCATACAGCGAGTAATCTGGGCTTGATACGCGTGTTTCTCTTAGTTCGACATCAAAGTGGCCGATCTTGTCGCTTTTCAACACGTTCTCCGCAGCCCGTCGTCTGAGGATGATTCGGCCGCTGCACGCCCAAACAACTAGCGCGACATCTGCATGGAAACAGGAGAAAGGGATGTTAGTGGAGCACCTTCACGGTGGGGCGTGTGTGTGGGGGGGGGGCAGAAAGCGGAGGCCGGAGTGACGATGGCACGTGGCAAGCCGCTTGCGCGCTACGGGGGCGGGGGCGCGAATGAGCGGATGGGAGGACGAGCGCAATGATTTCTGAAATTTGACGACAGATATTTTTTGAAAACCGCGGTTATATTACTGCGGTAAAATAAAACTGACCATCACTCACCATCAAAGACAAACACTCGTGGTTTGCAAACCACATCATCACAAACGCTATTGGAGAGCCATTTGAACTGGTTCAGATCCATAGCCCAGACAAAGAAGAGCCATTCCCTTCTCCAAAAGACAAAACGCAGCGGTTCAAATCCAAGATCTGAAAATGGGGACCCCCCCCTTCCAGATCTAAGATCTGAAATCGTGGATCTGGGTTTGGGCGGAATAAACATCTGTTGTGTTGGTCAGCTCGCAGCGACATTCACTCCTGTTCCGCATCCGGAGCCCGCACTTGCAGCAACGCTTTCCTTCACCCCGAAGCACTCGGCGGTAGCGTGCTACCGTCACACCCAGCAGCGCATTGCTTTCACCGACAGCGACTGCTACCAGCAATAACAGACACCATGGTAAGGCGCGGGAGGGTCGCAGGTGTGGAGACGCCCCCAACGACTTGGACACTCTACTGGCCTGCATCAGCGACATTCTTCCGACAGATGCCAACAAATGGGAGGTCGTGCGTTAGAGCTACGAAGAATAGCTCTGACGCACGACCTTCCATTCGTCCAGAAGGAGAGGCGCGGCTGTTCTCGACTGCGTATTATGCATATTATGCAGTCGAGAACAACCGCGCAGCAGCGAGGGCAAGCATGATAACGAACACCATGCACTCGTCTGTATCCTCGATGCTCATCGTGTGTTGAGTGCGAGGCACGCACTTTCCTAAATCTGAACAGGGTGTCAAAATGTATGTTTTGACATCTCAGAATAGCTGCCCATTTAAGCCAATGAGATTCCGTTGTTGAAGTGGTCATCCAAACTCTGGAGCTCAGCTCCATGGCGGCGAGTGCGCGACGCGAGCGGCTGGAGGCGCTGCAGCGGCTGTGCGACGAAGGTCACCGCGCAGAGCTGCAGTC
>JAHQIV010000197.1:0-28885 GCA_030463285.1 Phytophthora europaea | reverse complement strand
ACGATGACCCACTCGCGGCGGTTGTGCTCGCGGTTCTCCGGGTAGTCGGCCAGCAGCCGCTCGTACGTCTCCCACTCGAGCACGTAGAGCAGCGAGACGCCCAGCGACGAGCACGTGGCCGAGCGCGGGATGCCGTAGAGCAGCGACAGCTCGCCGAAGAAGTCGCCCTCGTGCTTCACCAGCTCGAAGCCGGGGCCCTGCACCAGCACCTTGCCCTTGGCGATGAAGTACATGCTGCGGTCCACGTCCCCCTTGCGCACCACGGCCTCGGCGGGCGAGCAGATGATGTGCTTGAGGCACGTCAAGAGCGAGCGCAGGAAGCTCTCGTCGCAGCTCTTGAGGATCGACACGCCGTTCGCGAAGTCCCGCAGCGTGTACTGGAAAATGTCCTCGACCAGCAGCGTCGACAGCCCGCGGATGCCTTCCAAGTCGTCGTGGCCGTGATACTTGAGCCACGTGTTGGTGTAGTAGAGCCGCAGCCGCTGCCGCACGTCGCGCGGGACGTCGTTGTTCTTGAGGAAGTGGTAGAGCTCGACCAGGTTCTGCTCGAACAGCATCTTGTGCTTGTAGTTGGACTCGATCAGCTCGCCTTGGGCCCCCACGAGCACGCCGAAGATCAAGATGCACACGACGATGAAGGCGATCTCCACCACGGTCTCGACCACGTTCATGCTCACAACGTCACCGTAAAAGACGGTAGTGATCGACCCGATAGCGAAGTGCAGCGAGCGGAGGTAGCGGCGCGACGTCGGGATCTCGCTCAGCGTGCCGAAGCTGTCAACGGGCAGCATTTTGTACGTGGACAGCCACGAATCGCCGTAGATTTCGTACGCGTGCAAGCCCAAGCGGAACCAAAGGCACGCGATCCAGTGCCCGGACAGCAAGTAGACGCACACGGTGCGGATGAAGTGCAGTCGACTCTCGCTGAAGGACAAGTTCAGGTCGCCGCCGAGGAACTGGGTCAAGCGCTCGCTCACTTCAATCGCCTCCCAGATCCGCGGCATCTTGTTCAGCTGCAAGAGCGACATGTAGAACCAGCGATACTTGACCAGCGTGGACGTCGACAGCGGGGGCAAGTACAGCAGCAAGTCCAAAGGGATCGACGTCGCAACGTCCAGCCACAAATGCGTCCGTCGTCGCCACCATCGCCGAGACTGCTTTGCCTTCTTTCGCAGTGGCGCCACAGCAGTATTGAGCGAGCGCAAACTACCCGCAGACGAGAGGGACGGAGGTGTGGCAGCGGATGGTTTCGTCGCGGCAGGAATGTCAGTGCTGCCCCCAGCACTGAGACGCAGCACACGTCGAAAAGCGGAATGCTTGATGGCGAGGTCCGCTAGGCAGACCACGTCGATGCAAACCACAATTCGCTCCCAATGATTGAACGTGGTGTCCCGATCCGCTGTGTCGCCATCGAGCGTCACCACCATATCCGAGGCGAAGCACACAAAAAATGGGATCGCCACGGCGTAGAACACGCCCACGTACACGACAATCCACTCCCAAAGTCGGTAGCAGCGCGACAGCAGTTTGATAAAATCTTCGGCCTTGGTGGAGGTGCTGCTGGAGCTCGCTTCAGGCATCAGCGAGCTGGAAGAAGACGTCTCTCCGCGGCGGTCAGCATCACGAAAGAACGAAACACCGCGTACTCTAGGAGACCCGGCGTCATTCTGACTCGAGCGCGACGACGACAACTTGTTGTACCACTCGAACCGCTGCATTTGCTGGTTATACCAGTCTCGCCATCGGTCTCGGCGCTTGATCCACAAGAGGTATACCCTGAACAATGAGGAAAACTCGGACTGGCGGCAGCGTTGAAGCAGCTCAAACCCGAGATTGAGTTTGCTCTCGGACTCTTTTGCGTTGGAATCTTGTAGTTCATCGCGGATCATGTGACTGAAATGCCGGTCGAAAAGTGGCAAGGACTGACTGCGTTTCAACTTTCGCTGTCGACGATGTGCCCGAGCTGCCCCGGAGGGTAACATCGTGAGGCCGAAAGACTGGTGAAGTTCGTGACCCGGACCCTGTGGAGCTCCCTGGACTGTCACACTTCCTCGCGGTTGAAGCTTCCTCCGAAGTCCGCGTTGACTTGGACGGTTGCGAGACTCGTAGTTAGCTAAGAAGCGCATACCGTCAGTCGTGACCAAGCTGCGCGTGGCACGTTGTGGGCCCGCACCAGGCATCATTGCACCGCAGAACGTTTTACGAGATACTCGAATGTTTCGGGCTGCTTTCGAGGCTGTTGGGGCGCTCTCGCCTTCGCTCCGTCCGGTTCCTTGGGTGGGCGCAGCAGTTTGAGTGTGCTGTGGCTGAATCAAGAGCTGTGGTTGCGGAGGAGGTCGAGTCTTGTGGGCAACTTCGCCGGTATATGCGTCGGCCATGAACAAGGAGACCTTGTAGCGACGCCAGCACTCTTCTTCCATCTCGACCAGTTGGTCGTCTCGATAGTACTCGCGCATGCTGCGACTGACGGGGTTGATCTGGACAGAGGTGCCGTTCTTGAAGGACTTGGATTTGACCAGGGCCAGACCTGCGGGTGCGTTCCTCGCCGCATGCCATGAAAAGTGACTTCGGCTATCCAACTTTGGGCTTGAGACTGCCATCGATGAACGTCCACCGCTATCCGGCGCCGTAGAATTATCAGCGTAGACTTTCCCGAACTTTGCAGACTTCCGTCCTCCAGGGAGAAAATGGTCCCTGATCCAGTGCAGAACTAGAGTCAATGAACTTGGTGCATCACTCCCGGACTCAACTGAAGTCGCGCTGCCACCGTATCCCGCTGTCTTTCGTAGTAGCTGGCGTACTCTTTTCTCTTCCAGTGCCGAGGCCGAGACATACCGGAGTGGATCGGCAACTGCTGCAGTCTGATGAACCTGCAACTTGGTACTGAGACTTCGAAGCTCGTCGATGAGTTTCGGCTTCTTGGATCTAGTGCGAGCAGTGCCCCCGGACTTGATGTCTTTGACGATCTCGACTGTCATGAGGTTATACCCCTTGAGGCACAACTGCACCCACTGAACTAGCGAGCGTTCGGTTGCTTCAGCCTCTTCACGCGGACTCGAGGCTAGCAGCTCTTCCCAGCAGCGTCGATCTAATACGAGAATTTCGCTGCAAGTTGTAGCCTGCACGGATGCAATTCGTCGCTGACCCCGCAGAAAAAACGCCACTTCTCCAAAGAGGCTGCCTGCTGTGAGGGTAGCCACGGCTGTACCTGTAGACTTCCAGAGCACCATACCCGTCCCTCCTTTGACAATGTAGAGCTTGTGACCCAGGTCGCCCTCCACTATGACAGTGTCTCCAGGGATGTACAGCTCGGATTTTAGCCGCACTGCCAAACCATTGATCTGTGTCTGGTTCAAGAAGGGCGCGATGCAGACGTTCTCCAGTGTGTCTCCGTGCAGATCCATCATTAATTGCACGCGTAGGTTTGGTGACAAATCGCTGAAGGTGGCGTAGATATCCATGCCCTTGAGGTAATGGTGCTGGAACTTCAGGTAGTGCAGCACCCGCGTGCGAATACTTGCGGGTAGGTTGTGGTCTTTGGCGAACTGGTCGAAATGCGCTTCGCGTTCCTTGAGCTCCTTCTTGGCCTTATCCATCTCCAGAATGAGCTCCGAGAGCTCTCCAACAATGTGACCCACGATAAAAGCACAGCACAAACACGTGAAGGTGGCCCAAAGCGTCCCGGGCATACTCAACGGAACAATTTCCCGAGATCCGACGAGGGTCAACTGCAGCAAATACACATGTAAGTGGATGAAGCATATACCTACCGCATTGAGACTGAGAACTAGACGTACCGTGGTCAAAGCCCAGTAAAAGGCACGGAGGTACAAGACGCCCACAGATTCGTGCTCCATGTGAACAATGGGGTCGTGGTGGGTCCAGCTTTTCGGGTTGTGATCCGTGTGGCAGATGAGGTAGAAGACGCAGGCGGCCAAGTGGCCTGTAAAGAGCAGAATCAGCACAAGCTTGATGGGACTCAAGTAGGCCGAGATGTTGCCGCCAGCGGAAAAGCGCTGCTGTAGACGCATGATGAGCGAGTCGATGGTTCCAGGCACCTGATGCAGTCGAAGTAGCCGTGGCAATCGGCAAAAATTCATGGCAAGAAAACTGCTGCCCACGTAGTAGAGCGGGAGGCTACTGAGTAGGTCACTGCGTAATTCATGTCCCGTGTAAGAGGTGCTCCGCTCGTCCAGAGAGAGAAGGTTACCCAAGCCGACGCCTTCACACTCGAAGTAGTAAAGCTTGAGGTAGATATCGGCGAGAAGTAACGCGTCGCCTATGAAGTCGGTGGCAATGATTCCGAGGCGTAGTCCACTCGGAGGGTGTGCTAGAAACCCAATCCGAAACGTGACCTGAAAGGCGTTGTGGATATCCAGCGCCAGTACGACAAGGTCCCAGTAGAGTCGAAGCCGCATCTTGATGCGTTGCTGGCCCCAATTCTCTTTCTCCTCGAACATGCTCGTGCACTGCTCCGTAAACTTCGACAAGGTCGACCGCGACTTGATGTTATCGATGACTGCCTCGAGCGTCAACGTGTCGAAAATGTGCTGCTGCGTCGCCTCCATTTGCAGCGACTCCATTTCTGCGGGGAAGTAGCGCTCAATCTTCGAGATGAACGCCTTGTAGGTGATAACCGAGGCGTCGACGACCGTCGCAGCGATGACTGTGGTGCTGAAGCTTTTCTGCAGCAGCAGTTCGCATACGCCGAAGCAATCGCCTGCCGAAAGTGCTCCAACTGGCACGGCTCCAACTCGTTTGCTGTAGATATTGGCTCGACCGCTCACGACGACGTACATTTGCTCGCAGAGGGTTCCCTCGGCAAAGAATGGATCGCCCCGTTGGAACAATTGGCGTCGAAAAAGCCCCGTAAGCTCATACAGTAGACGCTCGTTGTGGGCATCAATGAAAAGAGGCACTTTTCGCACGGACTCGGAATGGAGGATGCTGGAAATGCGGTGGCGCAGTTGACTAGGCAACCCGTCGAGTAGCTGCACCTCGGACGTCACCTTCTGCACGTACAGTTGCTGGTGGTAGAATTGTCGGATGCGCGCACGAATGCTCTCGGATATGCGGAAGTGTCCAAGCGTGACGTTCACCTTGTTCATTTTCTCCGAGTGGTGGCGGCTACTGGCTGTAAGGTTGGAAATGATGTTCGACATGGCCCCAACTACGCCATAGTTGATGATACCCCCAACGAAAATCCATAACGCTGCAAAGTAGCTTTCGTACGTCGAGAAGGCTACTATGTCCCCGTACCCGACCGTCGTAAACGCCACAATGGCCCAGTAGATGGAGCGTACGTAGGCCATTTTGACACTGTAGATCGATTCCGAGTCTTGCACCTTGAAAGTCGTGCCTATTTGTCCGTAGGCGTCATACAACGTCCAAGAGCAGTTCCCATGAAGACCGGCATCCCGCAGGCATCGGTCCCGGGTGATTGCTTCCTCGATAGGCTCGAACTCGCGCTCCAAGACGCTGAGGCGAGCCATCAGGAACCAAAAACACCCTACTGCGTGCAGTGTCAGAGTCACATACAACAGCATCGTACCTGCCTGCTGTATTTTCGAGGAAAGGCCGCGGATATGGGCGAATTCCTGGATGGTGTGGTGCAAGTAGCGTCCTCGAAAAAGACGCACAAGCCTCGTAACGTGAAGCCACATGGTCCATCCGCTGCCTCGACGAACAACAAACTCCACTACCAGCGGTACCGGGACAATTGCCACTAGATCGACCCACATCCCGTTTTCCCGATACAGGTCGAAGATGTAGCTGGAGTCGCTCACTGTGATGAGTGCGAGCTGGTCAACGTACGCGAAGAATCGCGCTCGCAACACGAAATCCACCACGAAAAACGCCTCGACGAGTACGGCCACCATCGACTGCACCGAGTACACGGATTTGTTGCCGAACGGAAACGTGTCTGCGTCGAAGACGCAATAGAGCGGCACTTCGAAGACCACGAAAATGAGCGAGAACAAACGCGCGTGCTCCCACCACTTGCGGAAGTTGGAGCCGGGCATCCGCCACGGGACCTTCTTCAGAGTCACCCCACCCGCATCGTGTCCATAGTTCAAGCTGTGCCGACCAGAGCTTTGGCCGTGATTCGTTCTGCCCGAGTTGTTGTCCGCGGAGCGTCCCAGCATCCGCTTCATCTTCTGCTCTTGTTGGTCATGGCGCGCATGCATCGAGCGCATGTCCTCCAAGTGCTGTGCGGCATTCTCACGGTAAAAAATCTTCAACGTCTTGTAGAAAGAGCCTTGGGGGAGTTTGTACAGGTCGCAATACGTTTGCGCGCGAGCGCGCTCGTCGGACCGGCCAGGAGAGAGCAAACATCCTTCAGCGAAGTGGTCACCAGCTTTGGCGAAATGAACCTGCGGGTGGCTCGGCCCGTCGAGCTGAACGCTACCGCGCAGCACGAAGTACATGCCGTCCGGTAGTTTCTCGATGATCCAGTCTTTGGGCGAGTAGACCCAGTACTCGATGCACAAGGCCAACGTGTTGACAAACTCGATGCTTTCTTTCGCCAGAAACGCGACGTTCTGGATGCGGTGCGCCTTGAGAACGCTGTAGACGCTGACGCGCAAGTGGCCGGGCAAGCGCTCGATGGCCCTGTCGTGGTGAAGCGCGTGGTGGGTAGCCCACGTGTTTTTGTAGTAGCTGAGCACTCCTTCGCGAACACTCTCGGGGAAGTGCCGCATCTGCATGTACTCCTTCGCGCTGTCCGCATGGGCCATGAACTCCTGCATTCGAGCGTTGCGGTACCGGAAGATGAAGAGGAAAGTGGCGAGCACGGCGGTGCTGAAGATGGCGCCCACGATCTGCGCGAAGATGGCGTAGAGCGTCTCGACGTTCGTAGTAGCGGCCACGTCGTAGAAGCCCGCAGTCACCACCGAGCGCGCGGCCCAATATATGGCACGTCCGTACTGCCTCGACACGTCCGTGCCTACCAAATAATCTTCGATGGCCCAGCACGTGTATCCGACTCCGTCTCCAGTGGGCGACACGGCCGCGATCCCCTCCGGGACGCCGTCGTCTCCAGCTTGGGGCATTGTCGTGAACACGGTCTGCGCCTTGGAGCAGAGTCGGAAGTCGATGCCGCACTCCAAGTGGGCGACTGCCATGTACCCGCACGCGAGGCAATGACTCCACGCCACCCCGAGCACGACGGTGTTGAAGAGCACCGCGTTGCCAGTGTATTCCAGCATCTGGACCATGGCCGAGCCTGTGTACATCTTCTTGAGCTCGCGGAAACAGCCCGGCACTCGATACAGACGCAGCATCTTGAGTATTCGCAGCAAATGCAGCGAATTGGGTCCCAAGGGGATCGCCGCTAGCTCCAACGGCATCATCGACAGCAGCTCCAGCAGGACGGGCCTCCCGATGCCGTGGTGTACATGACTGGGTGGGAGAATCGTGTTCAGCGACCACGCCACGAGCATCGAGTCGCGCATTCGTGAGAAGAGCGACGACTTCCTCTCCACGGGCTTCGAGCCCGCTGCACCTCGTTGTCTCCTGGCCCCAATGGCGCCAGTGGCGTCCGCAGCGAGTGCCGCCTGCTCCCTCCGCTGCGAGGCGAAGATGTCCAACAAACTAGCGAAACCCGCCGCATCCGCGAGTAGGTCCAAGGCGGTGAAGACTGAGAGCTCCATGGTCCAGCCAGTCTCCCAGTCTGTGGGGCAGTACGGGTCGAACAAGAAGCCGATGCGCACGGGCACCGACGCGAAGAGGTAAAACAATTCCGCGATGACCACCCCCAGGAACAGCGCGCGTCGTCTCCGGCGATAGAATCGTCGAGCTCTGCCAAAGGGGCCTCCCCATTCCGACTGCGGATGTCGAACCGCCCTCAAGTCGCCCCCCGTGGGGGTGTTGACGGAATCTCGAGCGGTCATGGAGCTCTCGTCAATACACAGAGCTGAACGAGGGAGTCACGAGGCGCTGGGCCATCGCCCGAATAGCTTTTGATGGCGTTGTGTTGTTGGTTACCATTTTAGGCACTTGGCGACTAAATCGAGGCATGAGATGAACGCTCGAGTGGGTTTCGAGACGGGGTCAGACTTCCCTACGAGAACTTGTCATCATTGTCATTAGTTATCCACGCAAACTTGAAGGAATAGTCGGCACCTGACCACACCACACGAAATTGTCAATCAGTCACTCACTGTATAGCAACGCACAAGCGAGTCGCTCGCTTACCGAAGTGCACGACGCGGCACGCCAGCGTCACGAGCATCCAGACCATCAACTTGCCCTGCACCAGAGCCATCTGCGTCTCCAGCACGAAGGCCAAGTTGTACCAGATCTGGATCCCGCAGTTGCGCCGCACCAGCAGCACGAACGACGCGACCTGCAGCAGCCCAAAGAGGAACACGACCCGAGCCGTGTACGCGACGTTCTGGCGGTTAACATTCCTCAGCTCCGTGTGGTATTCGGCGTTGGGCAACTGCACCATGTACAGCATGTACGTGCAGTAGAACAAGGGGATAAATGCCTCCAGGTACGCCGTCAGCACGAGGCATTCCGCGGTGTACAGCACTCCGAGCGTCTCTCGGAAGATGTTCGAGTGCTTGAAAAAGTCGGTGGGGGAGTCGCCTTGTCTTCGCTTTGGGGCTGCAGTCGGGTGAATGGCGGCCAACCTTCGACTCGACGCAAGCCTCGAAAAGCTGCTCGAAATCGAGGTCAAGCGAAGGCTCGTGAGCTTCCGCGTCTCTGAAATCGCGCTCCTCGCACTAGACCAGAGGGTGACTTGCGTGGGGTCATCGCTGGAGTTACCCGGGAGTCTTTCGAGCCTGCACAGAAGCTGTAGATCCTCTCGGTCCAGTCTGAGGCGGAAGCAAGAGCGTACGTGAATCCCGCCACGATTTTGAGTCTGGAACGTGCGAGGGCGTTGACACAACGAGCTCAGAGCACTCAAGACGGATTCGCTATCCAGAGCGCCAGTAGCCTCCAGCAATCGCTGCGAGATCGTTGCTGTCCGACGGTGCATTCCGAGAAGAACAGTCGCCGTTTGAGCGAAATCCGTGACGATGAAGATCAACATCGCGTGCAACGTTGAGGCGCTCTCCATGCACGTGGCCAGGTACAGCGCGTTGTAGAAATCCACCGTAAAGATGACAGCCTCGGGCGTCAGGTCTTCCAGGTGGTGAGTGAAGTACAAGACGACGTTCTTGACGAAGATTTTGACCACGGGTAGTAGGAGAATCACCGGTAGAACGAAGTCGGTGGCGGAAGCTCGGTGGAAAAGTAGCTGGTAGATAGGGTACAGCATTCCCATCATCTTCTGTGTGGCGATGAAGCAGACGTACTTGGTGAGCTTCCTGCTCTTACCCAGAGTGCAGTACAGCAAGATGAGGAGGGGCACGTAGAACGCTGGAGTCATTGTGATGTAGAAAAACGGGATGGGGAACACGAGATTCGCAGCCACGATCATGCCAACGCCAGTGTAAGTGCCCGAAATGCCCAACACGAAGACAACTAGTTGCCAAGAAGAAGGCGCGAAGCCATCGACCATGTACTTGCCTTGAATGAGGTACGTGTGGGAAACGATGACACCCAGCATGAACACACGAAACCAGAAGCCGTAGTTTCGACGCCAACCAGCCTCTGGCTCTTGAAGGGGCAAGAGCTCCTGCAGTGTGACCAGAGCCACCATCGGCAAGGGAGTCCCAACACAGACGACAACCACGCGAAGCAACGACGTCGTGCGGGTGTATTTGTCAAGAGCTAGCACGCGCTCGATCGAGTATTTACCGCCGTAGTAGCTCACTTGAAGCGATGCCCAGAGAGTTGAAAGCAGCACGAGCACGAGCACAAAAGGTTGCCGGAAATTGGATGTAGCCACTTCGGGGCTTGGCCTCTGCCAGGGACGGATGAATCATGAACAGAAGTCCTGTCGACAAATAAAGCGTGTGACGTTGAAGACAGAGGAACGAGTCACCTATTCCTGACAAAGTGCAGGAGCGTTTTGCCTATCAAAATACTTTTCATCTTGTCTAGTACTTAAAAGTTGTCGAGTATTGTAAACCAACAACCATCTTCGAATCTTATTTATTCTAACCTAGACGCTTGTCAAAAGTCCTTACAACATCAGGTATTTCCTGGACGCGATGCGTCCGCCGCAGATTTTTCCAACATGAACAAGAGGGAGCTTGGCAGTGTTGGAGGCAAGAGACTATGAAATCACTCCACATCCTTCATCCAGGCAAACTTTAACGTGAAGTCGACACCTGAAGCCACCAAACGTGTCAGTATAACCAACTGAATAACCTAAGATCGGAGACTTACCAAAGTGAACCACTCGGAATGCCAGGATGATCAGCATCCACATCATCACCTTGCCTTGGACGAGAGCAACCTGCGTCTCCAGCACGAACGCGAGGTGGTAGAGCGCCTGCATGCCGTACTTCTCGTAGATCATGACCGCGAGAAGAGCGAACGACACGAACTCGAGAGCTCCGAAGACGAACACAAACTTGACTGTGTCTTGAACGTTGTCGGGCGTGACATCTCGGAGCTCCGTGTGATATCGAGCGCTAGGCAGATAGACCATCACCTCGACGAAACTCGCATAGAACAAGGCGATGCTGGTGTGCAAGTACGACGCGAGCACGAGACACTCCGATGTGAACAGAGCTTCCAGTCCCTCTCGGAGGATATTTGAGCGACGATACATCAACGAGTTCCGACGATAGCTCCTGTCCCCTGGTTGAGCCTCTATCACTGATGTTGGAAAAATTGACGTGCGAGCCGATGGAAAAGGCTGGATCATGTTTCGCCGCTGCCACCAACACAATCTTGCGCATATTTGTGAACCACAAGCAGGTTTCTTGGTGGGAATAATTCGGAGAAGATAAGCGCTCGACGAGCCTCGTGAGCTCGATCGAGCAGCAGACCTCTTCCGAAGAGATTCCAGGCGATGCAGAATGTGCTGGTTAGCTGGGGACAACGTGTGCGGCAGACACGAGCGTATTCGAATTCCATTAAGGTTTTGCTTGTCCATTTTCTCGGAGCTGCTGCATATGAGGCAAAGTAAAGACGCCAGAGACGTCTTATCGGTTGATATCCCTGCTGCCCTATGAGCTCGTGCCAAAGTGGTGCGACTTCGCTGGTAAAGCCCAGATAGCATAGATAACGACTGAGAGACGTCGACGATTATGATAATCGACACAGTGGTGATTGAACGCGAGCTTTGCATACACGTCGCGAGGTAAACTGCGTGAAAGAAATCCACCGTGAGGATGACAGATTCAGGTAGCATGTCCTCCATGGGAGCCAGGGAAAGCGTGATGAGATACTTCATGAAGATTTTCAGGATCGGGAGCAGCAAAATGACTGGGAGCTCGAAGTGCGTGTTCGACGCAGCAACGAAGAGAACTTCGTAGATGGGGTACACCACAGGTAATAGCATTTGCGCACACATGAACCGAACATGAATCCTCACTTGATCCGACCGCTTTAGCATCTCCTTGGCCGTTTTCCTCCCGACGATAGCAGTGAACCAAGCGAGCAGAAGCGCGAAGAAAACTGGAAATGTGGATAGAGCGAAGAACGGAATGGGAAAGCCGACTAACGATGCGATGCCCGTAGACACGAACGGATAGCTCACGGCTTGGCAGACGAACAGCAGTAGTAGCTGACGAAAAGTGAAGGCAATGGGCTTCATAATGTATTTCGCGTGAACGGCAATGGCCACACTTGTAACTCCAGCGAGAATCCCCACGCGCAGCCAGAAGCCATAGTTTACACGCCACCCACGGGCCGGATCGTTTAGCGCTATTGACTCCTGCGAGGTTACAAGGATAACCATGGGCACCAACGTTCCAGCGACTATCGCTATGACGCGTAAAAGTGAAGTCGTCCTTGTGTACTCGTCCAGCGCTAGCAACCGCTCGATTGAGCATCTGTGGCCACGATAGCTCACTTGCAGCGACTGCCAGCGGTAAAAGAGATTCACAGCACCAGCTCGTAGTCGACGAATACCGAGCTTTGCTGGGGATGAGTGGGCTATGTCATGCTTCAGCGATGAATTGGTAGTTGACAGGACAATCATTTGAAGAATGAAGTTTGTACTAGTCAGGACCCGAAGGATTTTGTTACGCACCCGCGCTGTTCCTATTCCTGTGCTACGCTAGTGCCGATATAAAACAAGATGAAACGTTTGCATATGCTTATCATGGTGAGAAGTCGAGATTTTCGTTTCTGAGATTCCACAATTCAAGGCAGGCGTGGAAGTATTTTCGACTCGAAACTCAAAATTTTCAAGTTTTGAATCATCTTTTCTTAAGTTGAAATGGGTTGGAAGACAGCCTTTACTTTTTTTACTAGTTCGGCTATTCTTGCTGATGGTAATACGAAGAATATGTGTTTTCTACATCATTAAAACAAAATCCATGGTTTACCCGAATGAACTTCTATCATACTTCAAAATTCATCAAGTACTTCTTTACACCCTTTTATTTGTCTGCGGCTACTTAATCCAAGCGAACTTGAATGTGAAGTCCATGCCTGTGAACACGTCAGAAGCGAAACAGAGGTTAGTACGAGCACAGAAAAATCTCTTTAAGGTGGAGCTGTTGGGCGCACCGAAGTGAACGACGCGGCAACAGACTGTGACTGCCATCCAGAGGGTCAACTTGCCCTGAATAAGCGGCATGTGCTTATCTAGAACAAAGGCGAGATGATGGACAGCCCGGATACCAGAATTCCGTTTGATGATGCACACCAGTAACCCGAATGATACTAGCTGGAACAGCCCAAACAAAACCAGAGGGACCACTTTCCCCCCTACGTTTTCGAGGGTAATACCAACCATTTCTGTGTGATACTGGGCACTTGGGAAATTTACTAACACCAGCACGTAGCAGCAGTAAAACAATGGGATCACGGCTTCCAAATACGCTGTAAGGAGGATGCATTCGATTGTGAAGAGCGCCTCGAGTGTTTCTCGGAGAATCGTTGGGTGAGTCGGGTGCTGGATTGATTTCAAACTGGCTCGGGAGGATACACGTCTGTCCACGAGTGCTAAATTCTGTGCACTAGGCGTAACAGGATGAATGTCGTGAGCTTTAGGGAACGAAATCGTGGGATCGGTTGATATTCTCCTTGAATTGGTAGCATTATTTCTCAATTTTTGCAGAAGGGATTGGTCCTCATCATCCAAGTCATGAGGAAAGCACGATCGTAGCTGAATACCAGTTCGACTCTGCCTCTTGAATTTCTTTACGTCTCGACAGAGTGTGCACAGCATACTCAACAAATCGTCCCCCTTTGAAGCGCTGCCAACAGCATGCCGAAGCTTCAATTGAAGCGTTATCGTGCGTCTGTGCAAGCCGTACAGCGTCGCGCTTGTTTGGGATAAGTCTAGCACAGTCATGGCCACAATGGAAGCACTCGATGTTGCACTCTGCATGCATGTCGCCATGTAGATGGCGTTGAAAAAATCGACTGTGAAGATGATGGCCTCGGGGATCATATCTTCCATGTGCTTCGTGCAGCGGAGTAAAATATTTTTCACTGCCAGTTTGATCACAGGAAGCAGTAAAATCACTAACAATTGGTACGTCGATCCTTGCGCAGCTCGAAACAAAGTCTCATACAGCGGATAAATAAAAGCCACCATCACCTGCGCACTAACAAAGATAAAGTACCGGACCAATTGATCGAGCTGCGTCCAAATTTTGTAAACTTTCTGACGGCCAACCATAACGCAGAACGAAATGACTAGGAAAACGAAGAACATCGGAGCCATCGTGAGCACGAAGAACGGGACTGGGAAGGTGAGTTGCGACGCAATCAACACGGCGAATATAGTGAAGATGACCGTCGTCCAAGCACACAGCAACACAACTTGACACTCGGACAGATCGACGGCATCGACGAGATATCTCGCTTGGCCAGAATTCGTGTGGCCGACCACAAAGACCAGGATAGCAGTTCGAATCCAGAAGCCATAGTTTTTCGCCCACCCGTCCTCTGGTTTCTGGAGCGGGATTAGCTCTTCCACAATGACGAATGCAATCGTAGGAAAAGGGGTCGCTAGCACCATTAGCAGCGCTCTTGACATCGACGCTTTCTGGCTGTATGCCTGGAGGGCGAATGCACGATGAAGAGAGTACTTGCCCCCGTAATAGCTCACTTGCAGCTGCTGCCATGTACGAACAGGGTCAAAAGAGAACCAACCGCCTGTGCTACCATGGATTCCAACCGGATCGACATTGGTAGCTGGGTGGACTCGTGCGGTTGTCGCCATCCGATCGAATTGAGGAGAGAACGACGAGATTGATGCGGATGGGAGAAAGCCTACGTCTATCCGACAAACATAGCTGATCCACGATCACCCAACTCTTTTCCTATTCTTGACAAATGTAAACTGGTATTCCAGCCTGTCTGGCTGCTTAGGTTAGAAAACCCCGGCTGGACGTTTTGTTGAATTCCTAGCCACTCGGATATTTTCAATCATTTTTTTTGTGGTTGAGTGGCCTTCTATTTGAGTATTATCTTACGGGTATTTTCAATCATCGAGCCCCTGATTATCACGGGGGACTCCAGAGCCTAGGGAAGCCTAGTCGGATGATTTCAAAGGTGAAATCAACGCCTAGATGGATAGCAAGGAAGTCACCTCGTTAGTATCCATTTCATAACGAATATTGCTGAGATAGCACTTACCAAAATGTTTTATCCGAAAGCACAATGTGATAATCATCCATAGGAGTAATTTACATTGTACTAAAGGCATATGGGCCTCGAGCACAAAAGCAAGCTGGTACAAAGCTGACATCCCACAATTACGTCGGATCACCGCGGCAAGCATCGTAAAGGTTCCGATTTGGACGAGTCCAAAAACAAGTAGCGGAGTCACCGTTGAGATCACGTTCTCCTGTGTAATGGCAGCCATTTCCGAATGATAGAGAGCGCTTGGTAAATGCACCATCACCAGCATGTAGCTGGAGTAAAAGAACGGAATGAACGCCTCCAAATAGGCGGTCAGGATAATGCACTCGGTTGTAAACACCGTCCCGAGTGTCTCTCGCAAGATCGTGTGGTGCTTTTGGAGCATATCTCGAGAGGCCCCTCGCCCTTCCAAATTCGGCAGCTCCGATGGAGCACTTTCCCCCGCTTCTCGAGGTATGAAAGGCAGAATGGCTCTTTGTCGACTCTTGAGAACGCGCGAAGTGCAAAATGGTAAACGGCATTTCGCTTTCTTTGGGGATTTTGCAGCTTCTGTGCTAGGAATTGCGTCGAGACTGTCGAGAACCGATTGACTAACCGGAGAAAGCTGGAGGCGCATACTTGAATGCGTACGGATTCCGAATTGCGACTGCTTTCCGTAGCTCTCCCGGTCGCAGCATAAGGAGCGAATCAGGGTCAGGATGTTGCTAGTGTTGCCGGTGTCGACGGCTTGTTCAAGGCGAGATAATATGCTGCCAGTCCGCCGTCGCAGCCCGTAAAGCATGACTAACGTCTGTACTAGATCGGCCAGCGTGATAGCCATGACACTGGTAAGCGACGTTGCGCTCTGCATACACGTGGACACGTAGAGCGCGTTGAAGAAATCTACGGTGAAAATAACCTCTACGGGGACCATACCTTCTTTCCCTCGTGTATACCGTAGTACGACATACTTTGCCAGCAACTTGACTAGAGGTAGGAGCATGATAACTGGCAGCTGGAAGCCCGCCCTCCCCGCAGCGCGAAACAAAATCTCGTACATGGGGAAAATTCCGACGGGGGACGTCTCAGCAACAACCAACTTAATGTATTGAACCACTTGATCACGACTAGCGATAAGTTTGCGCACGACGGCGCTGCCCATGATCAGCCGAAACGAGATCATGAGAATGCAGTAAAAGATTGGAATTGTACTTAGGACAAAGAACGGAATGGGGAAGACTAGGATTGACGCTGTGAGCATCGTGAGGGCAGTGACTCCAATCGAGACACACACACTCAGCAAGGCCAACTGAAGCACAGTGACATGGAAGTCATCAATAACGTACGTCGCTTCAATCATCACGCCATTTATCACCACCCAAACGAAAACCACAGCTCTGATCCAGAACCCGTAATTTGCGCTCCAGCCGTCTAGCGGGTTTTGAAGCGGGATCGACTCTTGTATGAAAACTAGGGCGACCATAGGTAGCGGAGTCCCTGCACACACCAATACAACTCGCAACAGAGATGCGTTCCGCGTGTATTCATCGAGCGCTAGTAGTCGCTGAATGGAGTACTTGCCACCGTAATAGCTGACCTGCATCTGCTTCCACCCACTCAAAAGCTTCGCGGCGCATGGTTTCCAGCAATTTTCGCAGCAACGTTGTGGTGAAATCTCTGTGGCGTCGGGCAAATCAGCGGATGTCGGTGATACACTCGCCATTTCACTTGCCACTTCCTGCCGGGCAAGCTGAAGATCAATAGCCAGCTTATCATTCCCGAAATAACGATCAGACCACGGAAACTGCAACTCCTTCAACCCCAAGTAGAGGCGACCGAGTGGATCATTCTCACCACCCGTCGATAACGAACACCAAATGAAGAGAAATCAAGAGCTGAACTTTAGTGCTTTAGTGCAAAATACCGATTGAACATACTACATCGTAACACCGGCGGACACTCAGATAATCTAAGGTTATGTGTCAAGTGTCATTCCCCCTTTTAATTTAATCAGGTCGCTGTAGTTTCGCAGCTATTGCGTCGGCTAGAGCACTATCCTTGTGGATACCAGATCCTAGGAAATCCCAATCGAATAAATTCGAACTTGAAGTCGACGCCTGCACAAGCGATTGTTAGCAAGAAAGAAATCTATATCCCACACAAACCTCTTTGACGTACCAAAATGGGTAACACGAAAGCATAGCGTGATCACCATCCAGAGCATCATTTTGCATTGAATCAGCGACCTCTGCGTCTCCAATACGAACGCGAGCTGGTAAAGCGCCTCCATCCCGCAGTTGCGTCGAATCAGTAGCGCCGACATCACGAAGGACGAAAACTGGAGCAAACCGAATACGACGAGAGGAACGACCGAGGAGACGACGTTTTCACGCGTGACACCCTCCATTTCCGCATGGTACTTGACGTTCGGGAGCTGTACCATCAGCACCATGTAGCTACTGTAAAACAGAGGCATAAACGTCTCCAAGTAAGCAGTGATGAGGATGCATTCTGTTGTGAAGACGGTTTGCAGTGATTCGAGCAGAATGGTGGGGTTCTTGGGCGCGAAATGTTTAGTGGTGGGCGCCTTCTTGAATAGTTGAGCTTTGTGCGGTATTGGAGGATTGGTGCCGTCTGGATAGATAGTACTGGGATGTTTTGGGGTGAGAATGGACGGTACTGAGGGTGTATTCTGTGTAGGAATGTTGGAGACCCTAGGGCCCCTGATGATCGCTGATCCTTTGGGCGTGTTCAGGCTTTCAGCGCCCGGTTCAGGGAGAATTTTATCCAGACTATCGAGTAGTCGTTTGTTCACGTCGGAGATTTGGTGAGGAAGACATGAGAGTTTGCGAATGCCCAGGTGACTTTGCCTCTTTACGAACTCTCGATCGCGACATAGTGAGCACATCATAGCCAGCATGTCGTCGCTGTCCTTAGGGACACCAACAGCCTGACGAAGCTTTGAAAGGATAGAAGCAGTACGACGTTGCAGTCCATACAGCGTTGTGATTGTCTGCAATAAGTCGGTGACTATGATGGCCGAGATAGCGATGGCCGAAGTCGAGCTCTGCATGCAAGTAGCCACGTAAATCGCATTGAAGAAGTCAGCTGTGAAAATCACTTCAACGGGGGCCATGTCTTCCAGCGCCTTAGCATAATGGAGCACAAGGTTCTTCAGAGCCACTTTTATCACTGGGAGCAGTAAAATAACAGGAAGTTGGTATTTTGTTCCTTCGGCAGCACTAAACAGCATTTCGTAGAAGGGGAAAATAAAGACGGTCGAGGTTTGAGCGAAAACGAAGCGCACACATCGACCCACTTGAACGTGGTGCGCCAGCATTTGTCGGAAGGCTCGAGCACCCACCACCACTCGAAGCATTACGACCAGTAAGACGTAGAACGGAGGTGGCACGAACAGCATGTAGAACGGAATGGGGAAAACGAAGTAGGCCGACACGATCATCGACAAAGTCACGATAATCATCGGCATTATGACGTACAGTTGCAGCATTTGGTGCACGGAAACGACAAAATCGTCGATGAGATACATTCCCTGAACCAACAGTGCGTGAGTCACAATGCCCACCATCACTGCAGCTCGAAACCACATCCCGTAGTTGGCGCTCCAGCCCTCGCTTAGCTCTTGAAGCGGAACCAATTCTTGTCCGAAGACAAGAACCACCATGGGGACTGGCGTTGCAAAGCAGACCAATACGACCCGAACGAGCGACGTTCTTCTGGTGTACTCGTCGAAAGCTAGCACTCGCTGGATGGAATACCTCCCGCCATAGTAGCTGAGCTGCATGCGCTGCCACAACTGAAGGAGTGCCGAAGTTGAAGCTCTCCAGCATCTCATACGCGGCCTCGCACCTACCAAGTCACTGGACGTTGGAGCTACCGCCGCCATCGCGAACGAAGGAAATACAATTTTCGTTAGAATCGAAAACGCTGATGCTTCGATGCAATCAAGTCGCGAAAGTTGCGCTATTCTGATGTTGGTGCGATTATTTGTGGATCAGTAAGCTTAGGTCCTTTATCTCGTCCAGTAACGAAAAAGTTGTGATGGGAAATGTGAATTTAAGGTGATCAATTCCAACCAGAGGAGTGCCACGTATCGCCCGGTGGTAATCTATGTGGCACAAGGGAGATAAGATAAAAACATATTTTTTTCTACTCTATGTGATATGCGGGGTCCATACTTTCGGGAATCCTTGGCGAATATATTCAAACTTGAAGTCAATCCCTGCACAATTAGCAACACAGAACAAGAACGAATGAGCATCATTCCTTCCATGTTGACGCTGAAAGAACAGCGTGCAGGTCTCAATTACGCACAACGCACCAAAGTGTTGAACACGAAAACACAATGTGATCAGCATCCAGAGCATCATTTTGCACTGAACCAACGACCTCTGCTTCTCTAACACGAACGCCAACTGGTAAAGTGCTCGCATACCACAATTATTCTTGATCAGTATCACTAGCACCACAAACGAGGCGACCTGGAGTGCGCCGAACAAAAGGAGGGGGACTATTGTGATCACGACGCTTTCACGCGTGATACCAGTCATCTCTCTGTGATAGCGAGCACTCGACAGGTGCACCATGACCATCATATAAGTGGTGTAGAATAGTGGCATAAACGCCTCAAGGTAGGCCGTAATGAGAAGGCACTCCGTCGTGAAGAGCGCTTCGAGAGATCGTAGAAGAATGGTTGGTCGCGGGCTGTAGGTTGTGGCCTCAGGTGGTGGAGGTCTCTTCCTAGACGCTGATCGTGAGTCAGGTGCAATGGCATGCATAGCATTGATGCGCTTCCGTGAACAAATTGCTTGAAAACAAGACGCCTCCGCGGGTTTGTGTTGGTACGTTCTTGGGAGGGATGAGACTCTGGGCAATCCGTGGGGCTGTTGTGGGTCAGGTTCAGTTAGGAATTGGTTCAGGCTGTCTAGCACCCGCGTATTCACTGAGGATATCTGATGAGGCAGGCACGAGCGCCTGCGAATTCCCCCATGCGCTTGTCTCTCAAAGCGGTCGGGATGGCGACACAACCAGCAAATCATGGACAGCATATTCTCATTGTCAGTAGCATCGCCGACCGTGCGGTGAAGTGTCGATAAAATCCGTGACGTGCGTCGTTGTAGCCCGTAAAGCATGAAAATCGTCTGCGAGAGATCGGTGAGTGTGATGGCTACCACGGAGGAAACGGAAGACGCGCTCTGCATCCACGTGGCAACGTACACGGCGTTGAAATAATCTGCCGTAAAGATCACTTCGACGGGAATCATGTCCTCCAGACTCTTGGCAAAGTGCAGCACAACATTCTTCGCGGCAACTTTGAGAGCTGGAAGAAGTAGAATCACGAAAAGTTGGTAGTGCGTTCCTTCTGCGGCGCGGAATAAAAGCTCGTAGGCTGGGAAAATGGCCAAAGTCGAGGCCTGAACGCACACGAAGCGAATGCAGTGCATGGATTGGTCCCGGTGCTCAAGCATGTGATGAATAGCGCGGGACCCCACCACGACTCGAAGCGAAGCGATCAAGATGAAGAAAAACATGGGCATCATCAACAATATGTAGAACGGGATCGGAAAGACCACGTACGCACTGATGACCATCGAGGCGGCTATCGTGGCTATGGGCATCCAAACGAGCAGTACAAGCATTTCCTGTGTGGAGACGGTGAAGTCATCGATGAGGTAGACCCCTTGAACCACAACCCCGTACGTCACGACACTCACGACAACCGCGGCTCGGATCCACATGCCGTAGTTCGCTCGCCAACCTTCGCTGAGTTCTTGGAGCGGGACGGATTCCTGGCCAAAAACTAGAGCCATCATAGGCAATGGCGTACACGCGCAAACGAGAATCACCCGTGCTAGAGAAGTCTTGTTCGTGTATTCTTCCAGGGCGAGCACGCGCTGGATCGAGTACTTGCCGCCGTAGTAGCTGACCTGCATGCGCCGCCACGCCCGCGCAAGTCGGAATCCCCATATCGCCCAGCGATTTCTCCGTGGCACATGCAAAGCTGAATCTGTCAAGTCGCGACGCCGCTCCAACGCTGGGGCCACTGGAGCCATCTCAAGCCAAATGCTGCCGTGGACGAAAGCAACTAGGATGGCGAGCTTGATGTCTACAAATAATGCTTCAAGCACCAACAATAGCAAAAACTATGAATATCTGCGCTTGTGGTTGTTCATATCCTGCCATCTATGCAGGGAATGTGAGTGTATGCCTAGCAAATTCCGGATTTTGCGTGTTGATTTAGCTGTAATATCCCTTTTGGAATTGAAATGTGAAGTCGACGCCTGCAGCAATCGTAAGCGATACCTAGTCGTCAGTACCACCAACCACAGCCATGACTGCCGTTGCTCAACGTACCAAAATGCACGATGCGAAAGCATAGCATGATAAGCACCCAGAACATAAATTTCCCCTGAATCAGCGGCATATGCGTCTCCAACACAAACGCGAGCTGGTACGACATGTGCAACCCACAGTTCCGTTTGATGACTGCTGCTAGCACCACGAACGTTGCGATCTGCAGTAACCCGAAGAGGAAGACCGGGAAAATGGTTTCTACCACATTGTCCGACGTGACTCCAGCCATCTCTGTATGGTACCGTGAGCTCGGAAGCTGTACCATCACCAACATATAGCTACAGTAGAAGAAGGGAATGATAGCCTCGAGGTAGGCCGTGAGGATGATGCACTCGGTAGTAAAAAGTGCCTCCAGTGTTTCACGGATAATGGCGGGGCGCTCGCGTTGGCTTCCTTTTCTCTCTTTGTCTGGAGGCCGAGTTTGCACCTCCCCTGCTGCGGGTCGCGTAATGGGATAAATGGTCTCGCTGCGTTTCTGAACGAATAAGCTGCGGATCTTACGTCTGGCGCTGTAGTCAGGAGGCTTAACACTGCGTGTATAAACGCTTGGCGATGACACAAGCTTGAGCAAACCGGAAGATTTGGCGAGTTCGGAACTTGCTCCCCTTGGAATACACTCCAATCTAGTCAGGAGATCTCTGCTCGCTGTAGCCAAACCATGAGAAATGCACGAGCGTATGAGAGGGTGTGTGCATGAATGTCTTCGAAACTCATTGGGATCGCGACACAGTGCGCACAGTCCGCTCAGTATGTTGTCCGCCCCCGAGTTCTTGCCAACGTTAACGTTCTGACGCAGCCTTGATGAAAGCGTCCCGGTGCGTTGGTGGAGACTGTAGAGCATGACTACAGTTTGAGATACATCCGTGAGTGTGATGGCTACGATGGCAGTCGCAGAGGACGCGCTCTGCATGCATGTCGCGATGTAAACGGCGTTGAAAAAGTCGACTGTGAAGATGACCGCCTCGGGCATCATGTCCTCCAAGCTTGTCATGCACCGCAGCACGAGATTTCGCATGGCGACCTTGATGAAGGGGAGGAGTAGAATGACTGGAAGCTGGTACGCGGATCCGCTTACAGCACGAAACAAAGTTTCGTAGGCCGGATAGGTAAAAACCATGACATTTTGTGCCCCCACGAAGTAAATGTATCGGATCGTTTGGTCTCGATTCTGCAGCATTTGACGAAAAATGAGCTCTCCCAGGGCGATTCGATACGAGGCGAGCAACACCACGTAAAACACTGGGCACAGCGTGAGCACGAAGAACGGAACGGGGAAAATGAGAGCGGCTGAGATGGCGATAGCTCCAGCGGTAAAGAGGAGAGAGGTGAGTGCAGACATGACAAATAGCTGGATAGTAGACATCCGAACTCCGTCAATGTGGTGCGTCGCCTGCGTTGTCAAAGTGACTCCGTGAAGGACAAAATTCCCGAGCGAATCCAGAACCCGAAATTCGCTCTGCACCCGTCTGCTGGGTCTTGCAGCGGCACCAACGCCTGAGCACTAACGAGCACCGCCATAGGTGCAGGCGTCCCGATACACACCAGTAGCACTCGAGATAGCGCGGTATTCTGTGTGTACTCATCCAGAGCAAGAAGTCGCTCGATCGAGTATTTGCCGCCGTAATAGCTGACTTGCAAGTGCTTCCAGGCGTGGACAACACTCGACAGCCAGCGGGATAGCGAAGCAAGGCCCATGGGACGGACGAGTGCTCGGCGTCACTTTCGAAAATAAAAAACTATTTTTCGACTCCGACTCGTAGTTTTCATTTGGACAGGTGCTATCAGTGCTTCGGGTCTGTGACGAAGTTGAGATACGCCTGGAAAGTCTCCCAGTTCGGGTAGTCCACTGCGGGGCCCTTAGCTGGGAGCCCCAGAATCTTGCGAACCTGCGGAATCGACTTTCTTTCGAGGTACCATCCTCTGAACGTGAGCTTCTGCTTGATAGCCGCCACTTTGGCCGCGTTGGCGGCTTTCACGTCCATCTCCTGCACATACTTGAGGTAGCTCTGGAATTGCGCCCAGTTGGCGTGGCCGACCGCTTCGCCCTTTGCTGGGAGCCCCAAGATGGAGCGCACCTGCTCGATGGTCCTGCCGCCTTGGAACCAGTCTCGTAAGTTGAGCTTTGTGTCGATCGCCTCCAGCTCCGCCCTCATCTTGGCGACCATTGCGGGGTCGATCGCTCTCTCTTCAGTGCCGTCCTCGTCTGTGGTGCCATCGTCTTTGTCCGGAGTCATCTGTACATGCAGCAATCGGTCGTGGTCGGAGGAAACCACTTGCAGGCCTTGGAGCTGCTCCGGGCTCGTGACCGCGCGACAACTTGCCAGCAAGGAGGCCGCGACCACTACCAACATGACGCAACCGCGCATGGTTCATGTAATCACGCACTTTGAGCTCTTCGAGCTGAATACACTTATTAAAATAAAGATTAAAATATATGCAGTACAGTGCTTAGTACAGGAGCCGCGGGCAAATCACCCGATGTTCTAGGCGGATTCAGTGTCCAGCCTTGAAACAGCAGTTTGCAGTCTGCGTCGACTGAGGAGACCACTATAATACTGTTGCCTTCGAAAGCGCAGCTGAACCTCGCATTTAGATACTTCAAATGTAGCCATCTTCTTCCGATGATGTCGAGGTGTACCACACCATACATGTTCCCCGAAGGTAACCTACTTAATCTGTTCGATGTGCGCCACACCACACTTGCTCACAAAGCAATCAGGCCACACAATGCTACTGCGTCGATGTGATCGTTTGCGCGGTGCGCAGCGGACCGTGCTCCGCGCCTCCAGCCTCCAGTCGCCGTGTACGTCTTCTTTATTGCCTCGTGCGTGCGCCTCCTTCTCGTCATCCTCCCACGCTCAGTCCTCGCCGCCCAAGAAGACCCGCAAGAAGCAGGCTCGCCTGGCCAACCTGCCTGTATTTTGGCCAATCGCTGGCGTGTCAGCGCCGCCGCAGCTGCGTCCGCATGAGGTGGACGTTGTAAACCGGCTGTTTAAGGTGGACAGTACACTGATTACGTCGACGTCGGACCCGACCGACCTGCCACAGTGGGACGTGCCTGAAATAGCATTCGCCGGTCGCTCCAACGCGGGTAAATCGTCGTTAATCAACGCGTTAACCGGCCAGAAGTCGCTCGTGCGCACGTCCAAGACACCTGGACGCACGCAGCAGCTGCACTTCCTTAGCGTGGGAGGCAAGAAGGGCAGTCTGCCCGACCTGGCGCTCGTGGACATGCCTGGCTTCGGCTTCGCGACGGCCCCCAAGAAGGTCGTGGACGAGTGGCACGCGCTGGTGGGCGGCTACATCGAGAACCGTCGCGGCATCAACCTCAAGACGACGATGCTGCTCATCGACGCGCGGCGCGGACTCGGGCCGGCGGACCACGACTTCATGGACTTTTTGCACGACCTGGGCGCGCTCTACCAGGTCGTGTTCACCAAGGCGGACACGGTCACGAGGAGCGAGCTGGAGAAGCAGATCCAGAAGGCGCAGGATGTCGCACTCAGCGCCGATCGCATGGTACGTGCGGTGGGCGGCTTGCGGTTAGCTCGTGCTGGTGGCTGCTGACGTTTTTGTTTGGCTGTTGAACTGGCAGAGCATGAACCCAATTATCCAGGTGTGCAGCGTGAAGGAGGGCTTTGGAGTGAAGGAGCTGCAGCGCCAGCTTGTGAGCATGACGGGGCTGCTGGCACCCGCGTTGGACTAGATTTTCTGCATGTATTGGACAGGCAGGCGGGTTGACCTTTGCTCTCAAAAGCAGCTCTATTCTTCACGATACGTGTGTGTTCAGTGTTGTGCGTGGGTGATACTAACTAGGTGGCTCAAAAGCTGGATGTGTAGGCCTCCGGTTCGGATCGCTCGGAACTGGCGTCGGAACCCTCGTCAGATCGGATGTCGTCGTTTTCCTGAACGCGAAGCCGCGAATGCCGCTGCTGCTCTTCGTCGCGGCTGGAGTTCTGCAACGCTGGAAGCTCGGAACGTACTCGGGCTAAGCTGAAGCGGGTTTTCTCCTCCAGCGTCGGATACTCTTGGTCGTAGGATGGAGCTGTCTTCAGTATGCGAACGCTTCCGCTACGATTACCCCCGTCCAATACACTAGGCAGCACCAGAAGCGAGTTGCTTGGTGTTGAGTAGTCAGGCACCGGACGGAGGCGCAGACTGGCCCGCGAAGACGCAAGCTCCACATTCATTGTGGCTTTCAGGATTGCGCTCGTGATAGTGCGCGGGGTCTCGTAGGAACTCTTTGGACGACCACTTTTGTTCTTCGAGCGTCGCGATGTGGGCATTTTTTTCGGGAACGACGTCAAGACACTCTCTTCACCTGTGGCTGAGCTTCTCAAGGCGGTGTACGGCGGTTCTTCTGCAGTAAGAGCCGTTGCATCTTCAAGCTTCGGACCCAACGACGCCGCCGCTGTTGCCAGAGAGGTGCGTCGTAGCTCCGATTTACCCTTCCGCTTTTTCTTCTTCTTGCTCTTGCCTTCACCTTTCCTGGACGTTGGGATGGCTGCTGACTTCTGCTTTGATACGTTGCTTCGTGTGTGCTTGCGTCTCCCAGCCTTTTTTCGAGTGTGGCTCGACTTCGACGTGCGGTTCTTACGCGAGGGTAAATCTTCTGGGGCGCTTGAGTACCCCTCGTCATCAATCAAAGCATCGACGTCGTGCTGCTTTACACGCTCGCTGTGGACTTGCGGGCTGCGGTGCTGTGTCCTGCCGTCTGGACTAGGTGGAATCGGCTCTTCTTCAGCACCAGACAAGTCCGAGTCCATGCCGCCCGCATCATCTTCAGACCCCACGCGGTCGTTGACGTCCATGCCAGATTGTGCGAACAACGCAGAAATTGCTGCCTCGCAGTCGAGTAGAAGGTCCCTCGCGAGACGGCTCTCTTCGTCTTCGGCCTCGGTCCGCAGTGATCCATCCTCCGCGCGTGTCCGCGATACTTGACGACCAGCTGGAGAGGACACAGCGATGGAAGCTTGCGTCCGCTCGCCGATAGCTGATTGTCTTTCACGTTCTGCATCCAAGGCTTTGACGTGGGCGGTGAGCCCGTAGTATACGAGCAGACTCTGGCACCATGATCGACCCATTTCCTCGAGATCCCAGGTCGAGAACTGAGTGTCTTTGTGCACGCCAAAGTCCGGCCCACAGAAGCTTGCTTCGAGGGTGTAGCTGTTGGTCACGCCAAGCTCCTGGTTCACTACTACTCGCGCTGTAGTCAGCTTGGACTTGTGTACGCTGAAGTCGCAACTAGCGAAGGAAAAACACGGCGCGTGGCGAGCTACAATCATGGGGAAAACGCGCGGGTCGGTTTGTACAGCATTGATGCCAGGACTGGTGGCCGTTGAGGCTGCGTCAGCGGACGATTTCGCGCCATCTGAGCCAGTGGGCTTCTTCTTGCTGGTGTAGCAGCCGTACGTGAAGATGTTGCGGTTAATACTGTGCCCGTGAAGGTCGCAGTAAATGGCCACGCGACCGCGGGCTTGGAAGTGTGCGAGCTGCTGCTTGAGGTGGTAAACTGTGGGGAAAAGCTGCTCGATGGGGTTGCTCCACTTGCGGTTGAGGTCCCACCCAGCCAGACTGACGCGCGTGTTGCCGTTGATGACCCCGTCGGGGTTGAGCATTGGCACGATCTTGAAAATGAAGTGCCGCCGTAGTATCGTCGCCCCGCTGCTTGACCCTGTGAGGTAGTCCAGCATCCCCTGCATCATCCAGCTGCTGTTCGGCTCCCCTGGATGCACCCGCGCGGACAACACGATGACTGGTTACGATGGCACCAAGTCGCGTTAGAACACAACATGAAGGATAGTGGACCAATGAGTCGACCAAATTCGACGAGACTAGACGAGACTTACTTCGGCGTTCGTCGTGCGGGACTCCGTCCTTGCCTGGAGACGTGATAGAAAGCAGGTCACATGAATTCCCAGCGAGACTCTGGCACAGTTCTGTTCGACGACACGTTAGCGAGCGCTGTGGATCGCGCTCGAGCTGTTCCAGATAGTCCATCAGATCTGCGGCAAACAAGAGAGGACGTGAGCATGGTAGCAAGCACTCGAAGTCCAAGAAGCGGCGTACGAAGTACCGGTGTATGTGTACGGCTGGATGCAGGCGAAGTACACGCAGTCGTTCTCGTGCTCGAACTGGTAGTGGAAGGTCAAGGCGTTGGCCCCTGGCTGCGCTGTCGGGCAGGTGGCGACGTCGTACCGCACGTGGGTGCCTCGATGCCTCCAGCCGACGCCTTTCGTTGCGGCGTCGTGCTCCGAGTACACCACCGGCTGCAGCCCCTGGCCGAACAGCGCCCCGCTCTTGGCGAGGTTCACGAGCGCGAAGCGGTAGGTGGCCCCCGGTCTCCCGTTGCGCACCTCGAAGTAGAACCACTGGCGGTAGGCGCCGTTCTTGATGTCCGGGTGGATGAGCATCTCGTACTCGTGCTGCGGCATGTGAGACGACGTCGGCGTCTTGCGGAAGATCCGCTCGGCGCGCTGCAGGTTGCCGCCCTCGAAGAGCGAGTCGAACACGAGCGTGTCGTCGGGTGCGCTGCTGTTTCGGAAGACGTCGGGCGCGTTGTACTCGTACACGTGAAGGCGGGCGAGGACCTCGAGCTCCTCGAACTCCTCGTCTTGACACTCGAGCAGCGCGCGGCTTTCGTGCAGAATCGGCTCTCGCGTCGGAGGCTGCGGGTTGTCGAAGTCCTGGGGGCTCGTGGCTTTGGCTTTCAACGCGGCTACCACGACCGCGTTGGGGATGTGTCTGCGCACTGGCAGGTGCATCGGACGCTGGCTTTGCAGCCCCGTGCGGGCCAGTCGGGACTCCTCCGGCAGGTTGATGAGCGGCAATGGAGGCGGCAGCAGCAGCGACTGGCTCACAACCTTGCGGAAGCGGTTGGCGCGAGGGTTGGCGCCGCCATTGCTCATTGTTGCTGGAGTTTCGAGGACGTGGGGGCTGAAGCTGATGAGCTCACGCTGCCATGCCGACAAAAAGGACGAACGACGAGGAGAAGGCACTCACTCAAGTCCACGCAGCAATGGGCAGAGCGTGGGTGGGGCCTTGCACCGTAACGGTCCGATCGTTTTTCATGACTCGGCGCGTCCTCTGCGCTGCAGTTTAGCACAGGCAGGGCTCAAGATGGCGAGCAGGTTGGTGCGCTGCTTGACGCGGTTGCTGTCTTGTGTCTGATGTGGCTGTGACGCGTGCAGCACGTACGACCAGCTATGGCAGGAGGCCATGTCGGAGCTCAACGAGCAGGTTCACATCGAGGACCACACGCTGGGCGACGGCCAGGACGGGACCCCGAACGAGGCGGTGCGTCTCGTAAGACCGATGGTACCAACTCCCTCTAACCTTCTGCCTTACTCGTGTGCTCCGTTCTGCGTGCAGCCGCCTCAAGCGACCATCGTCGAGGCCTTCCAGCACTACGCGTGCCTGTACATCAAGTACATCCAGATCCTGTCGCGCCTGGCCGAGTGCTACGACCAAATGGTGCACCCGCAGAAGCGCATCGACGTCAAGCAGGTGATCGAGGTGGTGGCCACGCGCGTGGTGGAGCTCAAGCACCTGCTCGTCAAGTGGAACCCGCCCAACCCGGACGTCATGACGCAGCCCGAGCGCAGCTTCCCCTGGGAATACGTCAACTTGGACGACATCCTCGTGGACCTCAAGCTGCCTCCGGAGACGCTCGAAGTGCCCGTGCCGCAGTCCTTCCTGGACGACCAGCAGGAGGATCTGCAGCGTCGCGAGCGACTCGTCAAGGGCTACATGAAGCTCAAGCACGGCGTGGACGCCATCCCGCTGGACGCGCTCAAAGTCGCGCAGTCGGCGCTCGCGAGCGGCGTGGGCGTCTTGTCGCTGGACGAGGCCATCGCAGTGA
>JAHQIV010000196.1:0-28893 GCA_030463285.1 Phytophthora europaea | reverse complement strand
GTATCTGCACGCGACATACTGTATACAGTGTGTCATATAATACTTTGAAGTACGTCATTGGCGAATTTTCCAAACGTAGCATACCATTTAAGCCTTCAGTTTTGCCTGTTAAACCGTATATATTATCTAGTGGGAAACAGAGCTTTCTCAGAGTAGATGCGCATTGGCGGATTTATAAAATCGGTCACTTGAAGTTTGTATCGAATCGGTACCTATTTTTCGCCTTCTAAATTAATCCCTATTGACAACGTACCCGCTGCACCGGTCAGTGGCATCGTGTCTTTGCTCTGAAATTTATTTCAGAGAACTCAGACATTACTAGATTTTCGCTGCGTGGCGCTGCGTTGTTTGGCTCGTGCCATTGCGCTGGGTCACTACGCTTTTCCACTGGTAAGGTTCAGTATAATAGTTATTTTTCGAGCTCTGATCTACACCTTAACCCCAGTGAGCCAAACCGTAGGACAAATAATAGGATCAAAAGTTTGCGCTTTGTCGTAGCAGCAGCTTAGCTATATGGGAGCACTGACATATATGGATAGAAAGCTCTTCCGTCAATGCTTGCGTTCGTCCGCTTTTTACATGTCCTCCATTGCCCTCCGGGACGTAATAGCCAAATCAAATGTGTCTCTGATAACATGGCATAATGGATGTTTGTCCTAGCTACTAGGACAAAAATAAACGGTATCTGGCGTTGGGTGAGGGCTTTGGCTATATTTGGGGGCAAAGCCTCCCCCTATAATCCAATGTCACTTACCTTTTTTTACCACTACTTTTCACCCCTTTTTACAGAACCCTTATAAAGTTTTCAGAACGGGTTAGGGTCGATGAAGTATCATGGCATGCCCGCGGGCGATTTCGATCGAAATTTACCCACTTATAAGAACGTTCAATCGCATCTGTTAAAGCTCTCAAACAGAAAGTCACGAAACGTACCTAACGCGAAGGTACTAACAGCCACTAAACTGAGGTCAACTTTTTATAGAACCTTGAAGAGTCGCCTTTGTATCAGCAACCGACTTGATTACCTAAAGTGTCACTTTTTACTTGACGATTTGTGATGCTCTGGGATGGATGGTTTATGTGCTCTGGCCGGTCCATCCCTTTGTAAGCGTTCGACTTACTCTGATTAGTCACAGAATGGTGGCTAAATCAGCCTCGAGGGTATTCGTAAATAATACGTGAGAGGTCGCTCGTAAAAAGTCTGCGAGTAAGTACGGAAAATGTACTGACTGGCCAGTTGGTATATGTTATTTATGCATACGACGCCATTCACCAGGACGTCTTTTCCAAGGTCTACGACTTCCGACAGTTCATCGACGCGACGAGCCGGGCTGCGGATGTCAGGGTGGCTGTCAAAATGGTTTGCCTCTCTTCTGAGCGTCTCAGAGCAAACATCGGCGCCCGCGTGGCTGTGATCGAAGAAGGTGAAGCGCAGTGAGTCGGGCGAGCCTGAGTAGCGCAAGGTGAAAGGCGTGAACTTGGAGGACGGTAAGTGGCAGGAAGCTGTGCTTGCTCCTGGTAGAAGATTGGTAGTGTTAATGAGAAAGATGCTCAACAGGAGGACGCGGTCAAGGAGGGACCTGTGAGTAGGACGTGATGAAGTCGTCGACTAAGGAAGAGGACTTGGTGAACGCGACGGCGGAGGAGGAGGACTTGGTGAAGGCGAGGACGAAGGCGGAGATGCGACACCGGCGGAGGCAGCGGACAAGGTGAAGCAGGACGCGGTCAAGGACAAGTTGAGTATGGAGTCGATGTTAACGCTACAGATATCCCGGCTAGCGCCGTGTTCGCCGTGCGCGCGTGAGAGCATAGGAAGTAGTCAGCATTAGTAAAACTTGAGCTCAACTGCATTTACTCAAGCAATACACAGCCCCGTTAAAATACAGCACACTCTTCAGACTGTTCATTTCCGCCACAGCTCGTGTGGCGGTATCCACATCCGCAAGTACGTACTGTAGATATCAATGATGAGTTTGTTGGGCCTTCAACCCGGATGCACTACAGTAGCTTCGATAGAAGCTCGAATATTCACGAACAGATGCTTCGTATCGCACACATCCACGCAGTGGCTCAATTGGCAGAGATCCACATCGTTTCAACGAAGATGGAACTCTGGCCACTAGTAAGTTAAGCAGGCAATTAGTGTTTGAGCGATTGAGAACGTCGTGGTGCAAAATACAGCTCGATTGTATGAGCTGTGGGTGGCAGCTCGTGACATTGCTGCTCGTGGTTTCTGCAAAGTGAGTCAGTAACGTGCAGTAGTCGGCGTTTGATTCGATTCGCTGGCGCTGTACGTGAATGTCCGAGCCCATGGAAAGGTGCACTGAGTGAATCAGAGCTAAGGGATCCTCAGTGATCCATTATGGATTCCATACCCAGTGCCAGTGAAAAATGGGCTTCTACATTTTCTACAGATTTTTGTGGTGCGTGAACCGACCTTGGTGTAGCATTTGCAGATTTGAGCTACAATGGGAACTACAACCCCGATGACCCGTCGGGTCAAGACAGCTCGGAGGAAGATTAAAGCAGTTTCGAAGACGAGCTCAACAAAGGCAGCAGCAACTCCAGCAAGCAAGCGACAGCAACAATCCGTTGAGGATACAGAGCTCTCAAAGCAGGGTGCAAGACAGGCACGCTGCGACGAAACAAAGAAGCGGAATGCGGCAGCCCAACAGCTTCCTCAAGCAAAAAGGCAAAGAAAGCGAAATATCCGGGTGGGCTCAACTGATTCCCACAATCTAAGTGGCATGACAGACGTTTTACTATTCATAGCAATTTCAATTTTTTGCATGAATCTAATACAGTGTCGTCAAATTGATGGCTTAGTTCGGCGAGTTGGCGCTACTGAGCGTAGATATGATGCTATTCAATCTGCTGGCATCGATCGTGATCGCAATCGCAATGATGAACAGGACAAACAGAACGAAACCGTAGAGTTGAACGCAGCAATGCAGGTTTTAGATTCTTTAAAGCCTTTTTTCGGGTTGTGCGAGGAAGCGGGTTGTACTATGCTAATGCTCGAGATGACCTTATGTCGATGATCGGAAATCGATCGCTTCCTACACGGTGGCCCACGTTTTTTCTTAAACTAAGCGCGGCCGACACGTTTGGCCAGACTTCGCAAGAGCCTGTAACCCTTCGTTGACACTAGAAGATTGCATACGTTTGTCGTGTGCGGAGAGAAGACGATACCTCAACGAGAACCCGGACATTAGCGCAAGGCATTTCAACAGGCGATTCCAAGATTTTTTAAGAGTATATTATGCGGAAGAACGAAGCCACTTGGCAAGATCTCAGACCACTTTTGGCGCGTTGAACTTCAGCAACGCGGGTCACCCCACATCGATTGCTTGCTATGGATAGAGGATGCACCGGACGTTGTGAGCTTATCGGAGACAGAGGAAGGACGAGCTACGCTCGCAGCATTTGTACATAAACATATCAGTTCTATCAAAAACTATTGCTGAACTAGAAACGTGCTCATGCTTAACGTGCACTGCTCAGCGGATAGACGAAATCGACATTATAGCAATGAGACCCCCATCCGTCGAAGCTGACGAATGGAGCTGTGACTTATCACGTTTAGTTCAGCGGGTGCAGCAACATGAATGCCACGCCAACTCCTCTTGCAGAAAAAAAGCTTACAGTGCCGTTTTGGTTTTCCAAAACCATTGCAAGACTCCACGAAAATCGAGACGAGTTTGTCATCGGACGGTACGCCTTCGATACAAGTCCATCTAAAGAGAGAAGTGTCAACAATTAACAACTATTCACCCTGCATTTTGTCGTGTTGGAGAGCAAATATGGATCTGCAATTGATCGGGAATGCTTACGGCGCAGCTGAATACGCCGTTGTCTATGTGAGCAAGGATGAACCTGACACGCTTCAGTTTCGGCGCGTTATTGCCCAAGTAGCACTGCGTTGTCACTGAATACGCCGTTGTCTATGTGAGCAAGGCTGAACCTGACACGCTTCAGTTTCGGCGCGTTGTTGCCCAAGCAGCACAGCGTTGTGACCCTAACCTACTTTACCACTCGATATTAAAAAGGTTGCAAATGCTACTCTATCTGTGCGTGAAGTGGGGGCACCAGAAGCCATCTATACGCTTCTTCGAAACTTGCCGATGCACAGCAAATCGAGGACAATCGTGAAGGTCAAAGCGTTGCGTCATGATCGACTTTACTATCGCGTAGAACCGAGAGGATTAGATGATCTAGCTGCCCTGGCAGAAACTTCCGATCCGGACGCTATTCGAATTGAAAAAATCGAGAAGGCATACATGAACAGACTCACCGACGAAACATTCGAGGCAATGAGCTTTGCTACTTTCATAGAAAACTATGATCTGTTGGATAGCATCACAGAGAAGCAAATGTTAGCTGAGTTTTGGACTCGTAGGGATGGTGAAGGGTATATTGTACGGAGAGCAAAGGCGATCGTGGTGCAAACGTCGCTGTGGATGCGGCAAACAGTACTGATCCTAATTTTGCTTGTCCGAGGTTTTCCTCTACGTACCATGGCGCAGCTTGGAGGATCTTCCTCTAACATGCATTGATCGGTTCTTTAAAGAGCAGAACGCTCGCCTTCATAGCGAACTTCTAGAAGAGTCAAATGCAAAACCTGCTAGACAACAAAAGCTCGATTTGCTCAAGCAACATACGCAGGGTGCGTGTGGTGTAACAGCACTGCCGCCTTCACAGTACGCTTTTATTAGTAATACATGCACAGAGGGCTTCGAACAACAACTGGAACGGGATAACTACCAACTCGAGGTTTCGCAGACTATCAACGAATGGAAAAGTAGGCATGACTACTCAGTGGAAGTCGTCAACAACGCCCGGGATTTCATGAAAGGTTGTTTGAAACCCTGGCTAAAAGAGAAAGGTGAATCACACAGACTTGGCAGTCCTGTTCGGCAAAGTGCAAACCGTACTTCACACTACCGATACTCTATTAATGATAGCGATGATGTATCTGATGAGCTAGAAGCAATGGCAGAGTCACAATGGATACCTTTTGCGCAAGCAATGGACCAGTCTAGGAAGAGGTTTCGACCTTCGCTGGATAATTCATACTGTAAACCAATGCAAATGATTATTAATGGCGAGGGTGGGTCGGGTAAGAGTTGGTTAATAAAGCACATTGTAAAAGACTTACACAATGCGTTCGGTGAGCACGCTACTACTAGAAGGACTTCCAAGAGAGTATTGCTACTTGCTCACCAGGGCACTGCTGCTTTTAACATCAAAAGGATGATCCTGTGCTCTGCACTATCATTTGCTTCTTTTACACGATCAGCTTTTTCTCTCAACTATACATCGCTGTCGGAAACCAAGAGTGGGCCGACAATACTGAATAAGTTGCAACAGCCTACAAAGACGTACATCTCGTCATTATAGATGAATTTAGCATGATTTCATGCGGTATGCTTTACTGGATAGACAAAAGAATGAGAGAAATTTGGCCTGACCATTGTGACAAGCTGTTTGGAGGAAGAGATGTTTTTTTACTGGCGACGCTGCTCAGTTAGAGCCTGTAGTTCCTTACGCGCTTTCTACGCCTCAGTCGACAATCACGAACGATGTACAGCGTAGAGGAAGAGAGATTTGGGAGAGTATTGATAATTTGTGTATGCTTACAAGCCAAAACAGGGGAAACGGGACCCTGAATGGTTTGCAGCACTACGGTGTCTAAGAAAGCAAACCCCTACCTCTGCTGATGCAGATATCTTTAACTCCCGTTGCTTGCAAACAATTCAAAAACCTAGCTGGATCTCCAAAGCGAAACACATAGCCTACAAAAATATTGATGTCAACGCTGCCAATGACGAGAGAATTCTAGCTTCAAATACGGCCATCGTAAACATCACCGCGCAGCATTTTGTACAGCAAAAACGACTAACGGCCAAGAGAGACATCCCCTGTAGGAACTGCAAATGCACTCGTAAAGGATGCAAAATTGCCGGATTCAGATCACGATCGAGTTATAGCAAGCAGGTTAAAACTCTGTGTTGGAGCGCCAGTCACTCTAACATTTAACATGGCTCAGACAGCAGGTTTGTGCAATGGTACTAACGCTGAGGTGTACGATATTTATTTCTCCCGGAAAGCGAACTACCTATCGTACTTGAAAAAATTACAGATACGTATCTGGGGCCTTCTCTACTTGCGGACGTACCAAACGTAGTTCCTATTGCCCCAAAGGAAATGTCATGGGGTAAAGCATCAAGCGACTTGCGTGTTGTTCGCAGAGGGATTCCGCAAAGGTTAGCTTACGCGATGACTGTCCACAAAGTACAAGGTTTAACCTGTATGTGCATGCTTTGCATTCGAACTCTATTCCAAACGTGGCATTCACATAAGTAGCGTTGTCGCGCATACAGCACAGGAACTCCATTGTCATCACTCATAAGCTCAGCATCGATAAAGTGACAGCGCAACCTGATAAGACCCTTGCCTTTGAGCGAGAAAGCAACCGGGTCTTAGGGTGGTTCAAACGACTACAGAGGTAACAGCACCAATTGTTGCCTCTATGAAAGAAATCGCCCTAGCTCACAACATGGGTATTGCGTCACGTTAGCATCGGAGGATCGATACAACGAAGTGACTAAAGTAATGGGCCTAGCACCGTGTTGCATTTTACATGAAAGCGCTGCTTGAGTTAGCGCTGTTCGACAACGCGAACAGTAGCTAGGCCTGGTCTAACCAGCCCAAGACATGCCGGTGCTTAGTCACCTGACCAAAATGGTCAGCAACTCGCCAACTAACGCGGTGGTAAGTAACAGGGATAGCATATGTGCAACGCATATGCTTAACAAAGTTTGGTGCTTTTTTATTCATGAAGCTGATGTTGGACGCGCAGTTCGATAACGTCAGCAACAGTTCCAGCCAGCCTAAGCAGGCTGCTTGGTCACATCAGTAGTTGCTGACCGGAATGGTCGGCTCATCGGCAACTATCACGGTGGTAGGTAGCAGTGCTAGGGTGCGTGCATCACACGTCGTTAACAAAGTTTGCTGCATTTTATCAGGAAGCATGCAGACGGAGTTGGGTCTCGAGGAGTACAAAGACTGCATTCTCCTAGACGACAAGCAGGCGCAGTCGCACCTCAAGCTGCTGCAGGTCGCGCAGCTCTGGAAGCAGAAGAAGTGCGCGCGCGAGGAGGCCACGCAAAGCGAAGCCACAGCAGAGATTTGAGACTAGTAAATCTCCGCAAGGTATTGCTCAGGATGGTAGGGCAAGTAGTTTCCCGTCATCCACATAATTCGGATGTTGGCTTTTCGTGGGTTATCGTACCCTTCGAAAAGGACAGCCTGAACAAGCAGACAAAGGCAACAGTAGGAAGAGAAATATATATAATGTTGAGTATTAACAAAATGAAAGTTTACTGCTGCGAAATATCCATTCGGGCGGTCCAACCGGATAGCTTCGAGTGTTGGCCAATCTTAACAAACGCCTCGCTTCGTCTTGCAGTCTTGACACTCAAAATGCGGGCGGGGAATTGAATGGAGAACTGATCTTTCGAAAGGTCCCCCGGAATGCTTTTAGCGGGTGGTCTTGAAAACTTACGATATAGCATACGTTATGCATCGGACAACCCAGAAAGCAAGAATAATTGTAGCAAAGTACATAAGGGCAACGAGAAGAAGGCATACGAGAACGATCAAATTGCATTGTATTATCTGGATATACCCCTACAAAATCTCCAACTCTTCTGCTATGAGGTATCGTTATCCGCGATCTCAGCTTTCAGTCTCAGAATCATCAGCCTCACTGCTGGGAACAAACTCCGACGACTCAATGCTCTCAGCATTCTCATCGTCGCCATCGCTCTCAGCATGTTGACTCTTTGACTCGGATTCATAATCCGATAGATAGCCAGCCATTTGAGCTTGAGTTGGAGCTGGAGTCGGCGTGTTCGGCGGAACTCCAGACGCTTGGGGATCAAGTAGGGCCATATACATGAGCTTGTTGAGCGGAATTGACGGGGGGGGTGCTAGCATTGCCACTGCTCGAGCTGTCTTCAGAGTCACCGCTGCGAACCGTGTCCTGTTCACTTCCGGTAGTCTGGATAGCCGGACTACTCGACGGTGGTCCAAGATTCAAGCGCTTGGTCGGCCTGGGTGACGAGCCATTTTCGCTGGAGCTTGAGTGCAAACGCGTGGCCACCGATGGCCTGGTGGCCGAGGCGTACAGCTGCCCTACACGCGCATGCTGCAACACTGCTTGAACGCGCTGTTCGTAGTCTGCCCGACGGTGATCATGCTCTTCGACGATAACCTCTCACTGCGCGCGGTGGTACACGGCGTCGGCTTCGTCGGTTGCACGCAATACAACTGCATATTCTGAGCGTTGCAGGTCTAGCTCCGACACCGCATCGTCCACCGTTGGGCTGCTGGCTAGGTGATGCTGCAACAGTTGGTGAAGGGCACTCTCGGCCTCAACCACCGCAGCAGATGCATCTTCATCGTCCTCAATCGCCTGCCGCCAGGTATCTTCGTCTGTCTGCATGGTTCGTGGCAAAGTGAGGACTTTGGCTGAAGCACTTTTGCCAGCAAACCGTTTGATTTCATTCCCATCAATCAGCTAACCACATGAACCCGTTCAGCGCATTTCGTGGCTAGATGATTGATGAGAATTGATCGTTGGCCGTTTGTTGTTTGTTATTGGGGGCGGTGCTGGAACTTTCGTGAGGATACTGCCATACTAGCCTTACCAAACGGGTGGAAGACTGCCAGGACACTGAACTAGGTTAAAGTATCAGATAGTGCTCGCTTTGTTATTAAGTTTTGCTAAATGAAAGAATTGCGATAAAATGATAGCTGTTTTTAGCGTCGATAGCGTCTCCTTCCGCATACTTTCCGTCGAAGACTGACCTTCCCTACATAATACAGTACAGGTTACCACGGTGAGCGCGGTGAGGGATTGGGAACACAGCCGAGAGACAGCAGATAGAGCCTTTGCGCTCCCTCCATCAGACTTCTTACTCCGCGTTGGGACCTCGACCATTCTGTTTGCTTTGGAAGTCTGAGAGACTAAGGTTTTTCGATCGCGTGGGTTGAAGTTTCTCTTATTTTTTAAGGGCACGTGATGCTGTCCCCGACTGGGTGTCACAGTAGCCTCTCTACTGTAACCGATTCGCCTTTTCTATATAGCGATCTATACACGTCCGGATAAGTGGAGATTTTTAGTACACCCCTGACTAAACCCTGCCTGTGATGCGTGAACCCTACCGCGCTTCGCGCGGCGATCGGCTCGCTGCGCTCGCTTTGCGCAGCGTTTATGCCCTCCGGAATAACGTATACAAAGGGGATGCTCCAGTCGGGGACAGCAGTCATTATCTTTTTAAATGCGATTGCGATTTGAATGCGCAGCATTTGGGTTTGGGGGGCGGTGCTGAAAACCTACAATACCAAATAGTATTCAGCATTGCCCCCCTCAGCAACCGTGAAGATTCATCGCCGTGCAGATGCTCGGCAGCTTGCTGCCATATTATAATTTATATCCAATAGTAGTTGGGTAGAAGATGTTTTGTTATAACGGACATACCATAATGATTGCTTAAATGATATGCTACGTTTGGAAAATTCGCCAATGACGTACTTCAAAGTATTATATGACACACTGTATACAGTGTGTCGCGTGCAGATACTGCGGCTGCGAAGCAGGCGCAGGAGATGCACAATTTCATGCAAATGTAGCATTACAAGAACGTTATGCCGTGCGACCAGCGCTACCAGCCCAACCCTCTAGTTAGTTTCTCAAGTAATTCACGTCTTCGCGAGCCCTGCGCCTTTGGCACTTTGGGCACGTTTGCGACCACTGCCGCGCCATCTCTACCTTTAAACGTTACCTAAATTTCAGAGCTTCTTCGTGCCCCGCGCGACTTTGTTAAAAATTGTTCTAATCATTTTCCGTCGGCATTAGAGAAAATCTGATGCGTGTTGCTCCAGTAGCACAAATACATACATCTAAGAAATGCTTACGCATGTTGCTCCAGCGATAATCACATTTATCTGTCGCAGGTATTATAACTAAATGCAAGTTACAAAATGAAACAGGTATTTAATCCTTTTCTTAACTGGATGGGTCAACATACCAGCATAACTTAAACATCACACCGACTATCAACAGTTACAGGTAATTCGCCAAAACGACCAAAACAATTGATGTATCGTGATCGACAGGTATTAAATCAGAGAAGAATCGTACCTCAATGTGATCCCGCCTAGGACTCTGGATAAAATCCATAGAATTTAGCTGGAATACCACACTGAAACTAGAGGATTGGGCTGATAGCGTTTGACACTCAAGTCGGGGGAAGTGTAATGATCTGCACGTGCAAGATCAGAACACAACACCATCATCGGTTGAGTCCGCGCATAGAACTTCAGAACCGCCACCTGCATACTTACCCTGGTTGCACAAGCGCGAGGTCCAGCGCGCCACAGCCAACCACTGCATGTCCAAGTCGGCGCGCCACGAGTGTGCCCTTAGGTAAACGGATAGACCAGAGCAAACAGATAAGACAGATCAATTCAGTTTTCCAATTTACCTGAAAAGCCTCAAGCCTAACCAAAGGCCTTACACTTGGTAGCACTTGCGAAGCCTACGCGCGCTTCTGTTCCAGTTCCAGTCCAGTTCCAGTTCCAGTTCCAGTTCCAGTTCCAGTTCCAGCCCGTCCAAGCCCAGTTCCGCTACGCGTCGCCTGTGTGCACGCTCGTCCAGCCTCGTCCGCCTCAGTCCCTCCGGTGCGCCGCCCGTACATCTTCCGCTCAGCTTCTCCGGGTACGCCGCGTGCGTGACCTCTTCCTCCGTCCGCTTCCACTCGTCGCTGCCGCGACCTCCACTTCCGCCGCGTGTCCTCCTTTCTTTTCTGGGGGAGGGGTGGAGACATTCATTGTCACACGTCACTTCGTGTCAATATCCCATTGGTGCATTTGACCCAATCACCTCCGCGTGTCCATACACGGCACCCACCTCGACCCAACGCTAGTCGCCTCGGTTGTCACTTGCAAAGTAGCAGTGCGCAGCCGAGTGTAACATCTGCGTTGGTGGCCGTTACGAGTCTATTAGTAGGAGTCTCTAGTGCTCCGTGGCGGGCTCGGACTAGCGCCGAACGGAATTGCACCAGTTGCTTCCCTCGGGACACTGGCAGTTGGCAGTAACTGACGGAAACAGAGCTCCGGGTCGAGCTTCTGTGACTTCGTTGGGGCTTAACGCTATTGTCGGAAGCAGCGCTCCAGGGAGTGCCTGTGACTTCAAATCTTTGATTGATTTGGCTGAGGAGCTTGCGCGCCCCAGTCATCTACTGACGACGTGTCTAGCGTAGGCGCAAACATGGATGAAGCCGCGATGCAACACGCGGACAGTATGCAGCAGATGTTCGCCTCTCTTGCAGCGATGATGCACGAGCAGCAGCAGTTCATGGCCCAGACGGCAGAGCTGCAGCGTCAGATGGCGGCTACACTGCAGCAGCAACAACAATCAGTTTCAAAGCCGCAACAGCCATCGCCTGACCCATCAACGCAGGACACGCGTGAGTACAGGGCCGAGGGCATCACCATGCCGAAGTTTTCCGGAACGAAGGACGAAGACGTCGCTGACTACATGTTTAGTGCCAAGTTGTACTTCGAGTCGAAGAATGTCAAGTACGGCGCAGACTTGCCGCAGCAACGCCCCTTGTCGCTCTTGGTGGCAAACTTGAAGGGACCAGCAGCGGCTTGGTACCGTGAGTATGTCTCCCATGACGGCAACTTCCTACATTCGGTCACGCAGTTCGAGGAGCTGTTGACTAGCGAGTTCACGACCCCCGATCGACAAGAACACCTACGAGACCAGCTTCTGCGTCTGCGCCAGAGCAACTTCCAGTGCCTTGAAGACTACGTCTCAGCATTCCGGCACATCATCTGCAAGGTAGAGGACATGTCGGACATTGACAAGGTTATGCACTTCTAGAAGGGCTTGGTGGTCGAGATCAGGCAGGAGGTGAAGCTGCGCCAGTTCCGAACCACGACGGACGCGATTTTTGGTCGAGATCAGGCAGGAGGTGAAGCTGCGCCAGTTCCGAACCACGACGGACGCGATTTCGTTTGCTCTCATGTACGACCGAACGCACGCTGTTGGATCTCGCCGAACCCATGCGAACCGTGGAAACCAAGGGCCTTCGCGTCAACAGCAAGTGCCATCGTACGACGAGGAGCCGACACCCATGGAGATCGGTAGCTCTCGCTTCGCTTCTCGTGAGGAGTGCCTGCGAAGTAACCTCTGCTTCTACTGCAAAGAACCGGGACATCGCTTAGCGACTTGTCGTAAGCGGCCTGCTCGCAGCAACACTTCTCGCGTAGCAGCTCGACCGGATCAAGGATCCACTTCATTTCGGACTAACCAGAGCTCCTTCCGTCGCATCGTCGAGGATGAAGCAGAGGATGAAGAAGTACTGCAGAGCATGCAGCTTAACATGGTGTCAGTTGAGGGTCCGAAGCGCGAGCTTCTTCGCTTCAACGGAGTTATGAATGGTGAACCAGTGCGGGTTCTGATTGACAGTGGAGCCGAACAGAACATCGTGCGACCAGGTCTCGCTTAGCACTTCGTGGATGCTGCCAAGGTTACAGCAGAACGCTTCGATGGGTCGATTACGCCGCCCCGCACAGCCCAACGCTGTCGTGAGACGGTGAGCTTCAACAAAAGAGACTTTGCCGACGTCTCGTTCATCGAGTGGGGAGTGGCACCCAACCAGGACCTGATTTTGGGCCATCCGTGGCTGGTGCAGTTCAACCCAAGCATCAACTGGAAGACGGGAGAGATGCAGCTCGAACCTTCCAGCTCTTGGCAGGGCCTCATTTCAAGCATGTCGGTGCCATCGACCATCGACTCGCCGGCACATCAAATGGTTGACGCGATGATTCAAGATGATCCCGCCATGAGCAGGCTTGAAGCCTGGAACAAAGTTGTTCCACTTGGTTACGGTCAGGTGTCACTGCCTTCTGCTACGGGTGCTACCCTTGCCGCTGACGACGATGATGCTGGCGCCGCCGCCGAGTTGCGTGAGGTCTCTGACTCCGAGTTCGAAAGCAAGATGAAGGACCGAGCCTACGTGGAGATTTACAACGTCCGCGTCAAAACGTCCCCGCAGACGAAGTCGATCCCACGCCAACTCCAATCGGTACTGAATGAGTTTGCGGACGTATTTCCCGCTGAACTGCCGCCTGAGTTGCCTCCGACACGCTCCATCGAGCATGAAGTGATATTGAAACCTGGCGCGCAGCCTAGCAACCGAGCCCCATTTCGACTTTCCAAGGTCGAGCAGGAAGCTCTTGAACTCTTCGTCGCCGACCTACTGCGGAAGAATTGGATTCATGTGTCGGACTCCCCTTGGGTGAGTAACATCTTCGGGGTGCCGATGAAGGATCCTGTTACCGGCAAGTTTCCGTCTAAGTTGGAATGGCTACACTCGAACAACCCCAACGTACCGATCCGCTGGGTTATCGATTACCGCTTGGTCAACGCAGCATCGGAGGTCGCCAAGATTCCGCTTCCTCACATCGAAGAGCTGTTTGATCGCATGGAAGGTGCCAGAGTCTTTTCTATTTTGGATCTCGCTAGTGGCTATCACCAGATGAGGATGACGCCGTCGTCTAAGCAGTATACGGCTTTCCGGACCAATCACGAGATCTACGAGTGGAGTGGCGCCGATGGGCCTAGCCGGCATGTCTGGGACTTGGACTCGGCTGATGCGTCAGCTCCTGCACAAGTTCCTCTTCGTGGTCGTCTACTTGGACGACATCTGTATCTTTTCCCGGACGATGGAAGAGCACATCGAGCACCTTCGCCAAGTATGCGCAGTGCTTCGTGAGAACAAGTTGTATGCACGCCCGGACAAGTGCGATTTTGGTCAGAGCTCTGTTGACTTTCTCGGGCATACTATCTCCTCGCAAGGGCTGCATGTGGACGTGCGCAAGACTCGTGCCATTGCGGAGTGGCCTGAACCGGCCACGATCAAGGACTTGCAGCGGTTTCTAGGCCTCGCGGGCTACTATCGCCGTTTCATCCATCAGTTTGCTGCTCTCGTATTGCCGCTGAGCGCGCTCGTCAAGTCGGACGTTACGTGGAGCTGGTTGGAGCCACAGTGCTAGGCCTTCAACGCTATCAAACTGGCTCTGCAACAAGCCCCGGTTCTTCGGTTGCCGGACTTCGACAAGCCGTTCATCGTGACGACCGACGCCAGCCATGCCTGCATTGGCGGTGTTCTCTCGCAGATCCACGAGGGTGCTGACCTCCCAGTAGCATTTTACAGCAAGAAGCTTGGTGTTCACGAGTTGAACTGGCCAGTTCACGAGAAGGAGTTGTTCGCCATCAAGCAAGCTCTCGTTCGCTGGCGCCACTACCTCCATGGTGCCCGCTTCGATGTCTTCACAGAAAACTCGGCCTGCAAATGGTTTTTGCAACACCCCCGCGTCTCCGGTCGACTTGCTTGCTGGCTGGATTTCTTCGCTTCCTTTGACTTTAAACTCCACCACCGTCCGGGCTCCCAGAACGTTGTTGCTGATGCGCTTTCGCGCCCGCCGGTGCTTTCGTCTAAGTCGGGGGGAGAATATGAAGATCAGCGTCCGACGAACGTATCCGATCCTGTCGTTATTTGTGCTCTCCGATTCTCGTGCGCTACATGCTCTACCGTTCACGCGACTTGCGTTCGACGAGCTGCGACCCATGCCAAGCTGATGGCAATTCCGTCTCGTGATCAGGACGTGATGCTTAGCGTCAAGCAGCCCGCGTCAACGGGATCCTGTGTCGGAGTCGCCCAGGTCCAGATGCAGATCCACGCAGCGTCCGTACCCAATGCTACGACGGTTAGCGCAATCAAACTCGACGAGACAACGAAGAAGTCATTTCAAAAGGGATATGCGAAGGACCCTGTGTACAAGAAACTGTGGCAGTCCAAGCAATCTAACGAAGAGTACGAAGTGCGCGGAGGTCTCGTATTCTTGAAGACGGAGGGTAACGTTCGGCGACTGTGCGTGCCCAACCAGCGGCAGCTTCGGCTGGACGTAATCCACAACGTGCATGATGCTGCCATCATGGCACACCCCGGAATCCGACGTACGCAGCTTGCAGCGGCGCTGTGGTTCTTCTGGCCGAGCATGGATCTGGATATCAAAGCTTACGTTCAAAGTTGCGAGTCGTGTATGAGGTACAAGTCGAGCACGGGACGCAAGTCTGGAAAACTACAGCCGATCCCACTTCCAGAAGCTTGCTGGGATGTCGTCTCTACAGACTTCATCACCCACTTGCCGGTGTCCGATGGCTTTGATGCTATCATGGTCGTCGTCGATAAGCTGTCGAAGCGTCCAGTCTACATCCCGACCCACACCACGGCTACGGCGGAAGACACTGCGAAGTTGTTTTTCAACAGTGTCATCCGGCACTACGGAATCTCGTCCACCATCATCTCTGACCGCGACCCAAAGTTCACGTCGAAGTTCTGGACGGCCCTGATCAGCATGATGAAGATCAAAGCAGCGATGACCACTGCGCACAGAGCCCAGGCGGATGGGCAGACTGAGCGCCAGAACAGGACGCTGAAAGATTCTCTGCGCTGCTCCATCTCGTAACGACTGGAATGAGCATCTGCCTATGATCGAGTATGCGCACGCAACGCTGGTGTCAAGCTCTTCGAAGATGTCGCCCTTCTTCGTCGACACCGGCCGGCACCCTAAGAACCCATTGGGTAGTGCTGAAGGCGATCAGCCGGTGGCAAGGTCTCGCGTGGAGTACGCGTCTCGATTTGTTCAGCATCGTCAAGACGTGATCGAACGCGCTCGAAAGAATCTGTTGGACGCACAAGAGGCTCAGATACGGTTCTACGACCGGCGCCGTACAGCAAACCCATTCAAGGTCGGTGACCTAGCCTTGCTGTCGACGCAAGACCTGAACATCTCGCACGCCACTGCGGAAACGACACTTCGCTCACGAAAGTTCATTCCGCGCTTCATCGGTTCATATCCCATCGTAGAGCTTCGTGGCAACGTAGCGCTGCTGAATCTACCGGCCAACTTGAAGCACATCAGTCCACCCTTCAACATCGACAAGCTTAAAGTATACAACAGCAACCCTGATCACTTCGTCGGCCGTGTGATCCCGAAGTCTACTCCCGTGATTTTCGATGATGACGGTGAGCCGCTACATGTTGTCAAAGCTCTCGTCAAGAAGCGTATCTTCAACCGTCAACCTGAGTACTTGGTCAAGTGGCACGGACTCCCTCATCACGAGAACACGTAGGAACGCGAGCGCGACCTCAAGCACGTCAGCCACTGGCAAGCGCTTCTCAAGGATCTTCGCCAGCGCACTCGAGCGGCACGGGTCTAGTGGCATTCTCTTCAGTGGAGGTTTCACGGTACTGTACCTTATATCAAGGGGCTACGGTACTACCAACTTCAACTTCGGCGACTTCAATGTTCAAGGTGCCGGGACTCACTCAAGTCGGGGGAAGTGTAATGATCTGCACGTGCAAGATCAGAACACAACACCATCATCGGTTGAGTCCGCGCATAGAGCTTCAGAACCGCCACCTGCATACTTACTGTACCCTGGTTGCGCAAGCGCGAGGTCCAGCGCGCCACAGCCAACCACTGCATGTCCAAGTCGGCGCGCCACGAGTGCGCCCTTAGGTAAACGGATAGACCAGAGCAAACAGATAAGACAGATCAATTCAGTTTTCCAATTTACCTGAAAAGCCTCAAGCCTAACCAAAGGCTTTACAAGGACCATACTCCGGGGAGATTCGCGTAGTTGGACCCTACAAGCTGCCACTGTCGACTCAGTAGTCCCTGAGTCACTGGAGCTGAGCTTTGCGGAGCAACAGCACTCAGCTACTCGACTTCCCCTCTAACGAGCAAGGCCAAGCCGAACGAGCACTGCGCGAACGAGAGAGGAAGAGGCTATCGAAGGGGGACTCCGGGTCCTCTTTCATTGCGAGTACGTCATTTTAGCCGAGTACGTCGAGTGTACACTGTCCATATTTTACGCGGCGTATCTTGCTGGGCTCTATCAGCTGCCAACCGCAGCATACTACCCCTTCACCAGGTCGATGACATCTTCCAAAATGGCTTCGACGCTCGTCCAGCTGGTCATCTACAGTATCTTTGAATTTGGTTCTTTGGCAGGCGTGTGCACGTTGCTCAAACAGCGGCTGGGCTATTCTCCAGCATATCAACTTGCGTTTGTGCTTGAGACGCACGTGGTGCTGATCCAGAGTCTGCTTTTCATCTGGACCATATTTATTGTACAGCTCACACTCGTCCAAACCGGTACGCAATCGGATATTCAGAAAGGGCTGGCAGGCTGCAAGTTCTGCTCACTGAGGATGTTACTCCGTGTCGTGCAGGTATTGATTTCGATGTCCCCTTCAAATAACTGCGAACTTACAATTAGTCGACAAGCCCATGGCTGTCCACTAATTGCACTCGTAAGCTACGAATAGCGTCGACGGCGCTACCATAAATATTGGGACAACGAGAGACATTCGTCTTCCAGTGCTCGATGCGAATAGACCCAGTGTTTCGATGGTCCTTGACCGGAAAATTCACCCTTTGGATGTACTGAGTAATCGAGAAACACGAGAAGGACTCGTGCAAGGGGTTTTGGGAACCTACCGAGGGCTGGCTGGGTTTTGGTATCGCAGTCCGATCGGCAACAGACAACTCTACTCGGTCGAGCGGCTGCTGGCGTTCCGAGAGGCAATTCGCTCGCTCGTGTCATCGCCGTGTGTGTCTTCTACCCCATTCCGGCGTTCCTCGTTGTTTTCCTGATGGAATGCATACCGCTGGCAGACCCGAACGACGGGTGGAAAGCCAACTGGGCCTTGTGGATTCGCATGCTCGTTTCTTCTTTCGTCGTCTCGGCTGGGGCGTTGTTCAAATTTAAAGCTGCAATTGAAGCTGGGGCTATCTCAAACGCACGGACTATCGGCGCTGCTGTTGCTGCTGCTTTTTGCTACACAGGCGTCTCGATTGCACTTGCTGCTACTTGAAAATTCCCGATTCCCTTCGGCTTGGTCGTGATGGCTGCTCCGTACGATTTTTTATCAATGGAGCGTTCATTTTTGAAGTTGGGTTGTATGCCGTAAGAGAGGCGCCATTTTCGTGCACCTGTCGGCGTTCCAGGCTGGAATCCAGCAAGCTCTTTTTGTTCTGGTGCTGCCCACGCTGAAGTTTGTGCTCAAGCAGATGATTGCCCGGGTTTCGACGCACTTACACGAGCGAGTCGGAAGTCTCATCGTGTTCACGGTCGACGTTTTCGACGTCATCTACGTGTCAATGTGCATGCAGGCAGCGCAGTCGGTACTCACGACCGTTCTACTCATGGCATCCGACGTTTCCACCTTCTGCTGGCGCTGAGAACCATCTACTACCATACCAACGCTATTCAGGAGTATCGCGAGCATGCCAGCACAATGTGCAGATTGAGGTACCCTATCAACTAACAACCTGGAAGGGATGCCGGAACTCGCGTTCCTCAGCATTTGTAGGCCGGGATGTACTATATAATACCCTGTAAAACAAAAGCAAGAAACGTCAGACACAGGCAGGAACCGACGCTACAGTGAAGAAGCCGATGAACCAGCACGTGCGAGCGAGCTCGTATACGACCGAGAGGTTCTCTGAGCGTTTTATGCGAGCTCGGATCCTGGCAAGTGGGTTGTTGTTCTGAGCAAGGAATGCAGCAATCGAAGAAACGGAATCCCAGTTAAAAACAAGTCATGGCAGTGATTCTCCCTTCGCATCATAGTCGCTAAAGATGAGTCGCGCATCTACAATCTCGGACAGCGATAACTCGGACAGCACTGAAGTAATGTTGCATGCTCTCTTCTTGGCGATACCTACGGTACAGTACATGTACCAGGCCGTTTGCAATCGCCAACGATTTCACAGACGAGCACACCCGTGCTCGCTTCAAAAATCGCAGCCATCTCCATCACTGCCGAATATTTTCCCCCGGTCGGACTGTACATGTTCAGCCCAAGCCCGCATCGACAGCTTCTGTGTTGTCTGAGTGTGTATCATTGCAGAACAACATCGCTCCAATTGAGAAGTACATGTATTTGTGTCTTTCACTATACCTAATAATTATGCCGTGATAATTCTGGCATAATTATAATCCTATCTCGGTCTTAATTATTCCTTAAGTTAGCTAATTCTATTTTTTATGAGTTGTTCGTTGAGGCGGAATAAGCTAATTCAGCCCGGAAAACAGGGCGATTGGCGGTTTACTATGCCATTCTGTGTTTTTGCTATGGTTGTCAATTCCAGCTGAATTCAATCCATAAAAGAGCGGTCCACCTATAGGTATGCATGCACTGTATTGTGGTTTTCAAGATTTTTGCCCTCCGATTTGACGCCTTATCTCGGAGTCCGTTTTATATAAATGGATGGAGGGTAGGGCAAATGGGTCCGAGCTGGGTCATAATTAGGAGCGTAAGTCATATCGGACCGGCACTCCCGGAGGTGACCATGGCTTCGGCCAAGGAAGTATTCGGCTTCACAGCTATCGGAGGCTGTATACATGCACAGTGTGGCTTCATCTCGAGTAATATCGCTTTTATAGGTAACAATAGCAGCTGGGCTAATGCCATATTGGGCCACTAGGTGGTTTGGGCAGTGCTCCGGGATGTTTTCCCGGCGTCCACTTTTGCCGTTGAAAAGCGGCAATTGTGACACCGGCTTCACAACTTGGAGCCCCTATCAGCAAAACGGGCCGGATATAGCTAGCTTACCACAACCCTACTAACTAAATCGGACCAGAGTTACAAATCGGGCCCGACATATCGGATCTCGGACCGATGAAAACCACAATACATGTATTCGGGTGGACTGTTAATTCATGCGGAATTAGACCCATAAAAGGGCGGCCTACCTTTATTTAATGCTAATTCTGCCTATGATTGTGAGCACTTCCCCTAACGCCCGCGATCGGCTTTTGCAAGCTAATCGACGAAGATACGGCGGATAAACACAGGATGGCGGGTGGCCAACCGCCAATCGTCCTTTTTTCCTCTAACTCGGGCTGGATTAGCTTATTTCGCCTCAATTCATGGACACCATCGCCATGCTTATTTCGGCAACGTTTGGACAACCCATAATTACCAATGGAATTAGCTAACCCAAAGCATAATTAAGATCGAGATAGGATTAGAATTATGCCAGAATTATCATGGCAGAATTAGTGAAAGGCACAATACATGTAGATAATTTTGCCTATCATTGTGAGCACTTCCCCTAACACCCGCGATCGGCCGGTGAAAGTCTGTCGATTGTAAGCGTTGTTCAGTTCCGAATCGATCTCCAAGCACTCAGGCCCTGAGTCAGGGGCCAACGTCTCGCTGCGGCACAATGCACCAGCACCACTTCCTCCTCCTGCTCATCGTCACCTTCGTGGCACTTACGTCGGGCGTCACGTACGCCAAGAATGTCGTCCAAGCCACAAATACCGAGACCGCGTCCGACCCCGTGATTTTGAACGATGCCAACACCCACCGCAACCTCAAGAGGAACGCGGCGATAGTCGACGCCGCCGCGTTATCGAGCGAGGAGAGAGGATTCAAAGTTCCCAGTTTCCTGGCGAAAGTTTTCCAGAGGAACCCCAAGGTCAGCAACGTCGTGAAGAACAGCCCGGATGTTGCCAAGGCGCTCAAGAACCCCAAGGTCAGCCAGACGGTCAAGGAGTTCGAAGGGAAGAAGGGGCTCGTCGAGCACTTTAAGAGTCTTCCTGGCATTAAGAACATCGCAGAGCGACTGAGGACCAAATCGGGTCCGTTAACCTCGACGAACGTCAAGGAACTTGGAGCGGTCGCCATGAAGTCCTCGGGCACGTGGAAGGACACGCTCCGCGAGGTATGGGTCAAGTACGGAGCGGGCTTCTTGTTCGCACTCGGCGTTTTCTTCCTCTTCACGGTCGTTTACCATGGCCTCACCCCGTAATACACACTCCTTGAGTTCATCCCGTCATTCCACCCAAATGGCTACATCTTTTATTCCACCCAGCGATGTGTTTTTGTTTTTCTTTCCTAGCCACCCAAAAAACCTCACATATAAAGATTTTCCGCAACGATGTCGGTGCCGTTGCCGACGGGCTTCGACCCGACCAGGATGATGGAGTATCTGGCCACGCTGCCCGAGGAGGAGCAGAGCCGACTGCTCCAGAGCGCGATGGGCAAAGTGGCCGAGTACCAGGAGCAGGCGCAGCAGAGCCGCACGCGCGAGGGGCTCATCCAGCGCTTCAAGCAGGCGCGCGCCAGGTTCGTGCGCCCTTCGCCGAGCAGCTGCAAGCGGGGCAGATCACGCCGGACGAAGTGCAAGTGAGTATGTCCAGCACAAACGCTAAACCTAACCTCGACATGAGGCCGCTAAAAACCCTAAAACCCATGATCGGGGAGGAGCTTGTGGTGGGTACCACCCACCGAGGCCGGTACCTGTGTGGGTGGGTGGCTATCGACGACGCGTTCTTCGGGATCGCGTCGTTTTCACTTCTGCTGGAAGATGTGACGGGTCAATTGGAGGAAATCGGCTCGTGGACCCCGATCTGCCACCTTTTGAGCGGCAGCATGCACTTGCTAGTTGGTTCCCGAAAGGTCAAGCGATTGTGCTGTTTGAGCCGTACTTTAAGGTGCGGGATTCGAGTTGAACAACCCAAGGAGATGATCCCGTGGAGGGACGAGCCGAAGGACTTAGAGACGTGGAAGAAGCTCGGCAATGACTATTTCAGTGGGCTCAACACTGTGAGCGAAGGTCGAGGAGCCCTGGCGTGCTATGAACGGGCGATTCAAACGGTGAAGGAGGATGCTAGAAAGGTGGCGGTGCTGCTGAACAATATTGCCACGTGTCGGTTCAAGATGGGGGACTACAAGGCCGCGGTGCAGCTTGCGGGCGTCGCAGTGCATCTGGACCCTGCGTATGTGAAGGGGTGGTTCCGTCTTGCATCGGCTCTTGTGGAAGACTCGGACACGAATCAAAATAAGGGGAAGAGGCGCGTGGTGACCGATCGCGTGGTCGCACATGCGCGCAGTGCAGTCCCGAGTTTGACAGCTAAAGATCGACGGCTGCTTGAAAGTACGTTAAAGAAAATTGGTTCGGCCGCGACACCTGACAAGATTCCTTCGCTGCAGTCGCACGCGGAGTGGTGTATGGAGCTGGATTCTCCTGGGTTTTTGCTGCTTATCAAGGACAGTCAAGATGATACCAAAGATACCGACGGATGGCGCAAGGAGGGATCGGAGTATTTCACGAAGGGCGATTTTCGTGCTGCCGAGGAATGCTATCGGAAGGGGTGGCGGCATATGCGTCTAGCTGTCGTGATGTTGCACTGGTGCTGAACAATATTGCAGCCGTACACTTGATGCTACACGGTGAGACGAGCGCTGTCCCCGGCATCAGTGTTGGTGGAGTTGATGCGCCTTCGGCAAAGTCGGATCACCAGATACCGAATACAGAAGCCGCGCTCTTGAACTGCACGATTGCTGGAATCATCGACCCGTTAAACCACAAGGCGTGGACACGACGAGCTCGGTGTTTGCAGAAGCTGGGTTTGACGCAGGAAACGTGCATTACCGACTTGAACGCGATCCGTGGCAGCGTCATTTCAAGAGCATTTTCATCGGCAGAAAGCAGAGAGCGGGTACAAAAGTTTAAGAGCAGTATGAGCACTGAAGTTGAGCGCCGCTCAAAACAACCATCGGAATCTAAAACGGCTCACAAAGTCTCAGACGTGCCGGCTGAAGTGCAGCGCGATGCCTTGCAGCCGGACAAGATTGTCTCGAGCATTTTGCGTGAGGAATCCAAGATAGAGGGCTCACCTCTGGGCTCCATGAGCGGCGAAGAAAAGGAATCTATCGACGAGTACATTGCCAGAATGGAAGCGTTCGAGAACATGATGCGCTTTGGTTTCACTCTGGCTAAATGCAAGTCGAAGCGCCAACAGAAAGACATGCCACGCGAGATGACTATGTTTGTGAAATACCCACCGCCGCAAATTCACACGGAGTTCCCAAAACTTCGAGGGTGGTCCGACGGAATTGACCCGACATTTGCACAAAAAGTTCTGCACCGTGCTTACCTGGATGCCAGCGCAAACCCGTGGATAATGGCGGCGAGTATGCGCGACAGTATGTTTTACCAGAATATGCAACCTGGTTACCTGATAAAACGCTGGCATGGAACGGCAGCAATGAAGATTCTCGAAGCGAAGGGTGATAAGTTAAGATACGGGGATATTATTGACGGTCGTGGACAAGGCGCTATACCTGCGTATGATGCTCGCATCCGCTCCAATTTCGCTAACAACCCCAACCGATCGGAAGTGTACTTTTTTGGAACAACTCACGTCGCCATTGGCTTTAATGACTTCAGCAGCCTTCTCGCTGCTAAGATCCAGGAGAATACATCGACCGGCACCGGCCCCTTAAGGTTTGTAGGATTTGAGATGAGCGAATTCGCAGTTGCCAAGTCCAAGGTCATCGCGCGCATGCTTGGGTCGCCCGATGTTTCGATTTCGAGCGTAATGGAGGTTTGGCTTTCATCGACGTGGAGTGCGACTACCCTGACCGACTTCCGTAAGTGCTTAAGTGCAGTATTGAAATCGCTCCAGGGAAGAAAGGAAAACAACAAAGTGATCGCTTGCTTGAGGCACTGGTCAGTGACAGAGACAATCACTGCTTCAAAAGCGCGGTCAGAGTTCTTTTTGAACCTGGAGAGGTACAACGAGAAGTCGTTGACCGCAGCAAGCTGTTTCCGCCGCGAAATCGACAGACTCGATTTGGTCCAGTACATGCTAACTGGTGAAATCCAAGCATCCTGCAACGTGCTGAGCTTGCTGGAAAAGGAGCAGGATGGATCTGCCTATGCGGGAGCAGGCACGACTGAAAGTGGTAGGCCAGGGGCGAAGAAGAACGGTCGAAAAAAGTAAAACGCCAAGAAATCTAGCACCTCGCCACTGGTTGGTAGCGTTTCAATGTGGAATGTGCTTGCTGGCGCCCCGCCTCTTGAAGAGGACATCGCGTTTAACACCGTCGATTTCATGAGCTTGGTGGAGGACTATGCCGAGCGACAAACAAAGCAGAAACACTCCGTGGACAGGCTTTCGGTTGCTGACCTGTTCATCATCCACGTTATGACGAACCTTCGCCGTCTTCGCGATTTGATGTTGGCGAACAAACTAACTATCGAAGTGACGTATGGCGTCGTCAAGGCGGTCCGAGGTGCAGCTGCGAATGACCCTGAAAACCAGGAACTACTGGCACGCATTGCGATGTTGCGCCCGTACACGATTTCATGGTCCAACGTTCTTGACTACTTCCTACCCGAGGATTTCCACGACCTGGCACGTCGCTGCTCGATGTACGGCGATTGCGTGCATTACGGCTACAGTATGAACTGGCCAACTCAAGTGTATGGAGCGTCGATTCTTGACTATGACCCGGAAAACTGCAAGGAGCTGATCGACAGGACCCTGGACACGGCGCTTGGATTTCCCTCTAGTTCTGGCGCTTCAGTCCCTTCATCGATGGATCTATTTAAGATGATGGGGCTCGACAAGTTGGTACTTTTCCCTATTCGTGAGCACCCGCTTAACAGCACGGGGTACGTTCTGGCGCAGGTCTATAAGCAGCATTGGATTGATAATTTCATGAAGACTGGAGAGCTGACAACGACGGCTGCTCGGCGTCTGGGAACATCCTGTATGCCGTCTAACCGTGGACTGCAAAAGGGCGAGATAGGTCTTGGGATGCCAAGTCCTCTCTATCGCACGTCCCTGTCCATCTACATGAGCTAGTGCTATGATCCTGAGCTACGTCTTCAAGGGGCGAACAACCCACTTGAATTGGGCGCTGCTACTGACAAAGACATGATGATGGAATATATGAAGCACCTTAGCGTGGAAGAGAGACAAGCATTTTGGAAGCACGTGGGAATTGGCCCCAATAAGTGATCAGCGTACGGTACGATTCGAGAATCGAGAGGGTTATTGTCATGGAATTGATGGATTTTAAAACTTCAGGACGGATTTCTCCAATTTAATCGCGAATCCGGTTTCTCTGCATGGACTTGTCAAAAGATGTAAGGTGTTCATCTCTGCAGGGCCTCACTGTCCTTTGTGTCAACCTGTAGGTGGTCGTAGCAGGTCTCGCGATCTGGCTGACAACCGAATCTTCATCGCCAACCCAGCAGAGCTTTCCAAGACCGCCCCACCAGCACGAGTGCTCCAACGTTCCGATCTGCTCTGAACGGAAGGAAGAATGTTAATCAACGACATTCGTCGCCGGTGTACCGCTACGCACTCTGTAGATAAGCTGCAACCCTGGCCTCGAGGACTGCCAGAACAAGAAGCAGTGGTAAGTAGATTCGGAAACGTTCTTACAACTTCAAGTCTAATGGTTAGGACATTGCCTTTTCATGCCATTTCGGACTGTGAGGCGCCTGATTACGCAGAGGTTCGTCAGCACTACCGTGGGTGAAAGATAGTTGAGTTCCCTCCTAACTGCCTTTTACTTAGTTCGTCCGTGTTGTGCAGGATGAGCCAACGGTGTTTCTGTCGTCCAAAGAACTTTCCAGAAAGCCAGCAACAGGGAATATATGCTGAAGATCTCTGTTGAGTACGCGATCTTGAGCATGCTCAAGGTGAATCACCTGGAGTTGAAAGTACGCGACCTCCAAGAGCAGATGGAAGCTCCCCGAGTCGGCGGTCAAGCTGCCACAGCTACTGCGACGAATGCTCGTGTCGAAGAATTTTCAAGCTCGTGCTCCCCGGGCGGTCTCAAAGCAGCTCAAGAGGTTGTAAACTCCGAGGCAAACACCGCCGACCACATTATCCAACTGATAAAGGGAACCGAGTGCGTTCAAATGGTGTTTGCCAACTTCACCATTGCTAATTCGCTTCGACGACTCTCGATTCGAGAGGCGAATTCTCAGTAATGGTATAGTACGAGCCAGCTCAACCTCACGTGGTTCGCCTCGGCAACTACCGGTACAGAAACTTGGGTTGCTTTAAATTTCAACGCTTTTTAAGCTAAATCAGATGCTTTACCGGAACTGGTACTGAAAGTTGCAGATCGGTACTTTTAAGTAAAGTACAGTGGGGGACGCGTTAGAGATACAATACACCTGATATATTTTGTTTAGGCAGGTATTGCGTTACTGCAGGGGTCGAGAAATCAAACTATACAGCTTATCTAATACCTTATAGTATACGGGATTGCAGGCAATATGTTATTTACCCATCTCACGCCCCCCAACTGTACTTAAAAGGACATGGTATGATTCAAGGGCAACTAACTTATTACTTAAGTAAGTAATACATGTAACCGTGGCTTCTGTAACATCCCTGCGAACGGTACTAAAGCTCTTAGAGCATCTCCAGCGGTAGGACTTAATTTTCGGTCCTATCGAGCCCCTTAAGACCACGAAATTTAAAATAAGTCGGTGTTGAGAGGACAGCTCCCCACCGGGAGGATGTATTCGCCGACATAACTGAATTCTTGACCACGGATTTTCGTCCTGAGCAGCTTCGATTAACGAGCTCCGATCCCCATAGTGGAAACAACTCAGAAAGGTTAGAACTCGAGTCTTATTTTAAGACCGAAGAGTCAAAGTATATACCCTGGTGAAGTTAAAACCCGCGATACGACTCACCGGTGGGACCGTTAAATCTTCCTCAAGTCTCAACGGCGTTACTTTTATGATAAAACTAGTGTTAGAGCTTACCGCTGGAGATGCTCTAAGAAATCCACGGCATACAGTGTAGGCTTAAAAAGAAAACGTGGAATTACCCTTGGTAGACTTGCTCTTCAGTGAAGATTCTTCACTGGCAATACAGCTGTGTACTGTAGTACAATCCTTCGATACAAGAAACTCACCATTGTCTTGATTGCCGCGGTACTTTTAGCTACATAAACACGTATATAATACCTGGCAACTGGCAGTGCCAGCGAAGCGACACCACGTAAGTTTTCTAGATTCCACCTGTCAGATTGTGCCTTTACCAGCTGTTTCCCGCAGCGGGGAGTCCACACAGAATACACTGTACAGTATACTACAGTACCTCTCGTGGATTGAAAAAATGAGGTTATTTCCGGTTTTTTAATAGTGAAAGGGGTTATTAATAGTCTTTCACTATCTTTAACAAGTGCCTATTATCATACAGTGCCGTACTTTCACCGAGATGTGAAGAGATCATGCTGTATTATAAATACAGTAGACGATTCCTTCTAGTCAACCGTAGGGCGATCCTCATCTTCGCCATTGCTTGCCATTCCGTAGTATTGTGTCGAAATACAATACATCCACTAAGGTTCAAGCTTAACAGGTATCTCCGGTGCTACGAAATGGCTTTTATTTGTTCGTTTTTTATACGTATAGAAGTATAGTACGGTTAATCACTTAGGGGTAGGCCACTAGCGCGTCTGACCGTGGGCCCGCCCCGCTCTCGCGGCCTGCCCCACCCCGGCTCCGAAGTCCTCGACTAGGAAGCGCTGTGGCTGGTGTTAGATATTAACTCCTGGACAGTGTTGCCGAGCCCACGTTTTCGTTCATTTTATGCACGGTCACGTGTATACTTTTTGGTCGGATAGCCCATTCGGGACTCTCATGATACATGTAATATCAATGACATTGATATTTGCTGTTCGAGCTCCGCCAATCGCCCTGTTTCCCTCTAATTCGGGCTGGATTAGCTTATTCTTCACCACTGCCGACCTTGAATTAACAATGGGATTAGCCAACCCAAGGCATAATTAAGACCTAGATAGGATTAGAATTATGTCAGAATTATCACGGCAGAATTAGCTAAATACTTCGTGCACTTATCAAAAACTGGCATGCCGTCACCAGTAGTACAGTATATACGAGTAAGTAGTACATTGTAGTGACTCGGATTGCGAAACCTCATTCAGCAACTTGCTTCGCCGCGCCAACACCCTCCGAGTTTTATCCACAAGCGAAGTTGTACAGCAAACAAATCATGGTCCTCACCGTCGCAGTGAGCACCATTTCGCCACAGGCGGTCTCCTTCGAATCGACAACGATGACCAGACCAAACCCTATGGCGCGCAGTGCGCGGTGCGAGCTATTGAAGATAGCGACGACCTAAACACCGCGGAGAGAGGAGTTGCTATGGATACCGCAACGAAGGTGACATCGCCGCTACACGAAACAAAGGCGTTGAGTTGACAGGCTTACGCTGTCAATCAAGCACGGAACAGGATCTTCAGTGAGGCCCGTGCAATGGTGGCGTTTCCCCTGATGGCAGTGCGTGGCAGAGGAATCTGTGTCCGACAGCGTTGATTACTACAGAGTGTAGTAGTAATCAGGTACTGTACCTACAGTACTACACGTCCTAATGTAGTACCATGTATTAATCCATGTGCCAAGTTGGCAAAGGGACACAAGCTGTGCCGCGAGTCGCGACCTAATGTTGAGCGAGCCGTTGCTACGAGCTGTTGTGACACAGCTTTCATCCCTCCTACCACTGCCAGAGCCGCCATGGGAATGATATATTAACCCTGTAGGAGAGCCTTGAAAGTGCAAGTTTACTCTGGCCAGCCGCGTGCCTGCGTTGCGCTGTACCCATGTCCTCGAATCCTGTCGTCAGGTTGACACGCGACCATCATTCCATTCCCCTCTTCCCCAGTATGCTCTCCAATTCCCGTCGCCCATTGGCCAAAACCATGAAATCATTCGTCACACCACACACACACACACACACACTGACGGATGGAGGCCGCCGACACGAGCATGAGCATGAGCATGGAGCAGCGCTGGGGATTCCTGGCCCCGTGGTGCCAGGCGCTGGCGCACAAGGTCCAGTACGCGCGCTTCCGCTGCGAGGGCGCGTGCGAGTGGGAAAGTCGC
>JAHQIV010000195.1:0-28900 GCA_030463285.1 Phytophthora europaea | reverse complement strand
GCTGGCTCGCGGTGGCTGCCAAGGCCAAGACCGTCAGTCGCGTGAGAGGCACGAGGGACTTGCTGGCCGAAGAATCCCAGCAGCACCGCGAGGTGCTCGACGTGCTGCAGCGCACTGTCGAGCGCTATGGGTTCCGCTCGGTGTGTGTCAATCATCCGATTAGTGCGTGGTTCAGCCGACGCATTGCTCATTAACAATTCACTGCGTGCAGGTCCAGACGCCGTTGCTGGAGTACACGGACTTGTTCTCGCGCTCGCTGGGCGATGGCTCGGACATCGTCATGAAGGTGAGCAGCGACTTGTTGTGCGTTGCATTTGATTGCGACGATGGTAGAGTATTAAAACAAAGTGAACTATGCTGCCGCCCGTTTCGTTTGTAAATACAGGAGATGTACACATTCCAGGATAACTCGGGCAAAAGTGTGACGTTGCGGCCTGAAGGCACTGCCGGTGCGGGTTGGATATGTGGGGAGCAATTGCTACGACGTCGTTGCTAAAGATTTTCGTACGTACGTGCGATACTTTGCAGGCATCATGCGAGCACTTGTGAGCAACAATTTGTTGTTCTTGCTTCCGCAGAAGCTCTCGTATTCGGGCAGCATGTTCCGGTGCGTGGAGATTGCAATATATGCTTTTGGTAGAAGTTGCATACTCCGGTATGTGGAGTGTATCATCGTTAGGTAACTGTTACTACTCGATTGTGCGCAGATATGAGCGTCCTCAGCGCGGAAGGTACCGAGAGTTTCAGCAGTTTGGTATGTTGTGTAGCAGATCTTTATGCTTGTGAGACGTTGGTCTAACGTGTCCGTTGTATGTTGTGCCAGGCGTGGAATTTGTGGGTTCTTCTGGCCCATCTGTCGATGCCGAGGTATGGTGGATAAAGATATATACCTCGTTCCTGCTATGATCATCTCACGCAGTTTGGGGGTGAACCTCGATGCAGGTCATTGCAATGGCTGCTGACGCCCTAGATAACTTGGGGATTAAGGACAAGGTCGTGCTGGAGTTGAACTCTCTGGGTGATAACGAAAGGTGACGAGTTACTCAGCGCAATCCATTTTAGGGGTTATTATTATCCTCACTGAACCCCTTGTATCTCTATAGCCGTACAAGGTATCGTGCAGCGCTGGAAGCTTTCTTTTCCAAGTTCAAGGACGAACTATCGTCGGATAGTATCAACCGGTGTGTTAGTTTCTCGACACTGCTGCTCTATTGCGAGATTGCTAACATAAATCGTTTAAAAATCTTAGCCTCGAGCGAGGGAGTGTTCTTCGAATTTTGGACTCGAAGAGCGAGTTCGACCAGAAAATTATTGCCGGCGCGCCCCAGCTTGAGGATTTTCTCTCCGACGAATCCAGAACGGTAGGTGGTCAAGATTGTTGCTGGTTGTTTATGCTGCCATAATGACTATATTTGTTTCCAGCGATTCAATGATGTACTGAGTGGTCTGGATGCGCTGGGCATTGCCTTTCGGCAAAACTCTCGCCTCGTGAGAGGACTGGTGCGTTCTTGTGCAACGGAATTTTGGCTTATAAGATGTTACTGATTGATGTTCATTATTGGTGGTAGGATTACTACAGCAATACTGTGTTTGAGTTTGTTGAAAAGCCTGCACCTGCCGCTTCTAGTACGGAGGAAGCAACAACAGGAGGGATTGCAGTGCTAGCTGGTGGCTGCTATGATGGCCTCGCAGAGTCATTGGGAGGACCTGCAACAGCTTGTGTGGGCTGGGCTGCTGGGGTTGATCGGCTTAATCTGCTTCGAGAGATGCCAACCGAGACTGCATTCTCAATTGCGGTGCGCAACGTCCACTGCACCAAGCCGAAATTACTATCTTGTAGCCTAACGATGCTTCTTGTATATCTATTAACGTTCCACAGGTCGTTCCCGTTCTTGCAGGTGATAATTCAAACCGAGTGCTGCACGAAGCCATGCGGGTTGCTCAGGTAAGTAGAGTGGCAATAATTATGCCATAGTTTTCCTGGACCACCAACTTACGAAGTGGTACCCGCTCATATTGTTATGTGTGATCTATGTAGATTCTTCGTCAACGTGGCCTGACGGTTCACTTCTGCCATGGTCGCGGAAATATGAAGAAGCAGATGAAGGTAACGAGGTACACGACAAGTGAATGGTTCTGCATGATATACCAACGCGTCGTTGTTCATTTCGGTGCCACAGGCTGCAGAACGCTACGGCAGTACCCATGCTGTGATTGTTGGAGGGACGGAGGTCGAGCAACAGTGTGTGAAGGTGAAGAACCTCGAGAAGCGCGAAGAGGCTGAAGTGTTGTTGGCTGAGCTGGGCAGTTTTGAGTTCCATTAAGGAAGCCACAGGAAGGTGTGGCGTCGTTCTGCTCATGCCCTTGCGCTGCTTCATCCACATCAATAGACGAACTGTTTGCTGCGCAAATTAGTGTTATACTGGGAATACCGAAGAATGAGGGATAGACAGCCCTCAAGGGATTAATTCCACGGACTGCGTGCGCGTAAGCGTACAGTCAACTTTCAGCCAACTTTCGTTAACATTCGTACCACCTGGCAATCGGGTGCAGTAGCAGAGCAGCATGATAGAAATGGACGCCTCCTCTGATGTGATAGAAACAGATTGGCGCTCAGCAGCTTCATCATTCGCACACAATTTGCGAGAAACATTGTGCTGTACAAGCAGTTCTGCGCGATTCAAGTCCATCCGCATGCGCTTCTCGAGCAGGCTGGGGGTGGGTGCTACGATGCTGCTGATCGAGAAGATACGTGCGCTACCAACTTTATGATCCGTGACTGAAAGATGCAGCAGCTCGTGGCCAAGGACAAGGAGCCGATCACGCCTTTTATCTCCAAGGTGCGTGCACTGTACACGCAGTGTGGTGTCGTCAGTGCTAGTCATCGGCGGGGCAGGTGACTACTTATCCGTTGCCGATCATGTCATCATGATGGACTCCTATGAGCCGCGTGATGTGACTGTGGAGGCCGAGAAAATTGCCAGCGAGCACGGCGAGATCCGGCAGGACGCTGAGTTCGGTGACTTCAAGTCGCGTATTTCAATGAGCCGCGGTTTGAGGTCAACGGCAAGCCTGTGCTTCCCGGGCGAGACCATCCAGACCTGCATGTGGAAGGAGGGCAATGGCAAGGTGCTGTTCCAGGCCGTGGTCAAGGGACGCGGCGTGGTTATGGTCGACAGGGGCGAGTTCGTGTACGACCAGGACGCGGCCTCGCGCCTGTAGGCTGCCGATGTCACTGCACTTTGCACTGACACCGGTTGCCGCTGAGCGCCAATCTGTTTCTTCAGTATCACATCAGCCGGCAGCAACAGCTCCATTCAATTCCTCCGTATAATATTCACATTATACTCCCCAGCGTAAGTCGCAGACGACCTAGTAGATTGTCGAAGTTAGGATCACTTCAACTTGATCAGCCAATCGGCGTCGTGACACAAGGTATATAAAAAACCTTGAGGTTTTTCGCGCCACGATTTGAAAATCGAACCAGTTTGAGGACACGATGATGGAGGAGCCCCTGGCCGAGGAGCTCCGCCAGGAGGAGGAGCATACGCAGTTAGATGATCCGGCCCCCCAGCACTCGGAGCCCCAGGATATGGAGCTGTGGTGTCTGATCGTGGGGATGGTTGGGACAGCGTTTCCTGTCATTGTCAAGGGGACCGACCGCGTCTGGGAGCTACAGAAGACGATCAAGAACGAAGCCGTGGAGATCTTAGGAGACTTTAACGCCGCTCAGCTGCGGCTGTATCTGGCGAAAAAGGACAATGGCCAGTGGCTCTCAGCAGCTGAAGTTACAGGTATTGAGAACGGCGACGCGGAGCCAGCTAGACCCTTGCTAGCCAGAGACCACTTGGCATCGATGAGCCAATTGGCTGGAATTTTGAAGGACCGGGACGCAAATGCCGTTCACATTCTGGTTCCAGCTCCGTCAAAAACTTCGGAAATAGAGGTGGAGCCCGATACTGCTGGTAAAAGAAAGCGGTCGGAGCAGTCCATCATCGGGGACGTCGAGACTATGGGTGTATCCGCGGAGGAGTTGAAACTCCTGTTTGATGTATTGGGGCAGAAAATGCAAACTGAGCATAGATTAGTTCCGACACATACTCTGCACGAGTTTTTGAAGGGGTTCGGTGGGTTTCCGTCGTCGTATTTCGTGCGAAAAGAGGAGCTTGTGCTCTGGGGGCTAGTGATGCGGATTCTGTCGGAGAGAGAGAAGCGGGTTGTGATTATGGGCTCAACGGGTGTCGGGAAGTCGTGTTTTATAATGCTTGTAAGTATTTACCTGGCGTTTGTCGAGAAGAAAAAAGTTTTTGTTGTACGACGCCTGAGGGAATTTTCGGAAACGAGTGCAGTGATCTACCTTGACGGTGGGAATGCCTCTTGCATCCGAAAGGCTAACCTGACGGCTGCAAAGATTGCATCACTTCCTGACAGGAAAGAGTTTCAAGATGCTTTGGTACTTGTTGATGGTTATTCCCGAAAGGAAGTAGACCGTCAGTTTGGCTTCATTCCGTTCCAGGTCCTTGCATCTTCGACGGAAGACAAAATCAATTTTGACGATTCAGCTTGCGAAGTAGTGTTACCAGGATGGCAGTACAGTGATCTGCTTCAATATGCAGAATTGAAACCGGAGGAGTGGAAAAGATTGACGGGGTTTGACCACGAAAACTGCAAAACCATGACTGAACTTGTGGATGAGCAATACTTCTACAGCGGGGGAAGTATCCGCAATTTTCGCAAGCATCACGAAGATGTGAAAAATGGAATAGATGGCATTTGTTGCATTGTGAAAAATGCACAAACAGTCGACTTAGAATCGGTGCATCAAGCTGGCTCGCAAGTGAGCGATTCATTTGGCCGAGTTCGGCGGTACTACATTGTAGATCCTAACGACGAAGAGCACTATTGGCAGGTGTGCCATTGGCGAATCCAAGTAGACTCCGGATATGCATTTAAACGGATTGGGCGCTTTATGGATTGGGACATACACTTCGATCACTATGAGTTTGCTCAAAGGGCCCGAACGGGATTTTGGGGCGCAGCGTACGAACAATGCTTTCACGGTGCGGTCCGTCAGGCAACAAAATGGTATCCTGTTCAGATGGTAAACGTCGTGGTCAGCTTCGATCCGACGTATTCGAATCAAAGGTACGACCGAATCGAACTGCGCGGCCAATCAATTCAATACGAGGGTAGAACGGAGGATGAGTGCTATAGACACCTGTCCAAGCTTGCCCCAGGGACGTATTGGCGTCCTGAATGCGTGGACTTCTCTTTCGTCGACGCAGTGGTGGTGTGCGAGGCCATTCTGCGAGGGAGCGGCATGAAAGAGGAAATTGTGGCCTGCATCAGTACCACTGTCGGCGATAAGAAGGTTTTCCAGCCAGATATCTGGAGGAAGTTGAACGAGGCACTTGATAAAAGTGAGAGTATTTCCACTAGCGGCCCACGCGTGTTTGTCGTGGTGGGCCCTGACGCTAGCACGTGCAAGCGGATCACCTTGGTTGATGCCCCCTCCCCAGACGAATTTATGGTGTGCTGCTTCGATCCGCTTAAGCTTCCGCGAAAGTCAGCATTGCCGTTTTGAAAGACGACACATAGGAGCTCGCCACCTAAAGTTTTACTACAAGTAGTAAATGATTGTTCACAGATTCTTTTATAAGCTTGACGTTACATTAATGTTCTGTCCTGGGTCCGATAGCCCTCTGGAAACTGGGTGATGCAGTCGTGCGTGTCGATTTTCCGCCATGGTCGACTTGACGCGCACCATGTTATGTTGAGCAACTTTAGTACTGTAGCGAATTGGGATCACCCACGAGCAACAGATCCATGACGACGTAGCAAACATTTCGACGGTGAAGTTCACCGGGTGAACGAGGCAACGATCAGTACTCAGGACTTGGAGACGGAGAACAGCGTATGAGAGCCACTACGAGGTGATAGAAAATTGCTACAAGCACTGCAGCATCGCATAACTGTCGTGGTCGCGCAGCGCCAAGATCTGCGGAGTTAGTGGGGGCACTGGGGGCGAAAGTGCGGAGCAAGGCACTCATTACTGCCGGATTAAGGCTATTGAGATCCTCACTCTCACTCCTACACCCTATCCTGGTAACAGCAATGCAATCTTCAGCACACAGCCGGAAATGCTGTGGGCGGAACCGGTAGTAGCCTTACTCGTCTCCTTACCAGCTTATAGCCGAAGTGATTCGGGCGGCGTACGATGCACTGTGGTAAATTTGTTTTTCTCGCCACGATTCAGCATAAGTTACTGCTCGTGCCGACTCTGGACGTAAATCATTTCATTTCATTCGTGCCGACTCGATCGTTGAAGTTCGTTGTGGGCATCGCTGGGTTGGCTCGTAGCTTTCCATGAAAGTCTCGCTTTCATCGAGCCGAGTTATATATCCAAAACTTTTGCGATATCAGTGCTACACGAGCGCCACTCGCATCAATGACAGGGTTTGATGGTTTTGGCGATCGTATTCGCCGCCAGCATACGCTCTTAGTTTTCGATCAGTCAACACGCGACTACCGAGAGGTCACGAGGTCTGTCAGCTTGCAAGACGCCCATTCGCGACGTACTTCGACCGGCGTAGAGAGATGATTCCTTCTCGAGTCCGGTCAGCTATCGGCGATAACTGACCGTATCGCGGAGATTCTACCACCGCGACTATTTTTTTTTGCCTCGAGCTATCCCGATTTTGACGACAGCAACACCCCCATTCCGTTGCTGATGATGATCGAAATGCAGCCATATTCGATAGCTCGCACTTAAGCGCATCTACACTCAATTCATTGAATCGCACAATACAAAGCTCAAGTCATTTTCCAGTTTCTTGGTGTACGCCACATAATTCCTTGCAAGACTACCGGCGCGCCATTTCGCGGTTCGACAGCGTGCCTCCGCGCGAGAAGAGCGCTCTGCCAGTTCCTGCGCTCCACCGCTGACCTAGTGAGCCCCAAACCCGCAGTTGTTGCGCTCACCTAAGAGAACAATGGAGAGCGGCGCCCCCGAGCCAGGTGCGTCTGAGAGGAATTAGAGGCTTCAAGGCCTTGTGTGCGCCTCTTCCTGTGTCACTATTACGCTCAAGCCATATAATAAGTGGGTCAAAATGTACTGATTTTTGCTCTTATTCGCCAGCGTCCGCGCCACCGAGCGAGCATGAGAAAGCCTCCGCTGCGTCTCCTGCCCCACTGGACGCTGCTGAGCCGAAGATTCACGTTGCCGAGCCGGAGTGGAGCCCTGTCAGCTCGAGTACAGATGTGTCAAAAGAACAGGTAAAGGCGGAGGACCAAGTGAAGACTGACGGAGCTGTAGAACAAGTGAAGAGCGAGGATGGCAACCGTCGAAAGCGCCGCACGAAGAATGTGAAGTATGTGGAGGAGGACGACATTTCAGAGGGCGAAGAGGCCGCCATTGCAGACAAAAAGAAGCGTGCACAACAGCTCGACTATCAGTTGCGGACAGTACGTGGCGTTTCTGATTTGCTGACGGTTGTGTAACTTGAAGTCGCGATGACTGATTGTTGCGGTTCATGGTGTGATTGTTATTTAGGATGTGGGTTACCCACAATTGGACCAAATTGTCGGACGAAGAATTAATGAGCCTACGGGACTTGTAGAGTATTTGTGCAAGTTTCTGGGCCGATCTTACTTGCATCTGTACTGGCTCACGTTCGACGAGGTGGAGCTCTTTATTCCGGAGGGATATCAGAAGTTCCATCGCGTGCATGTGTATGACCGCAAATTGAGGCGCGAAGGATACCAACCGCTGGATGAAGTGGATGATTTAGAAGCCAACAAGTTGACTGTGGAGAAGATTCTAAACCACAAGGTGGACCCTGCTGACCATTTGGATGAGCAAATCGAAAAGCGTCGGCAGCAGCTTTCCTACGAGCCGAAGTTCCCACGCGTGACAGACTATTTCCTGATGGACAATGTCGACGCACTGCCGGAGCGCATGTTGGGCATCGTCACGAAGCTAACGAAAGAACCAGGAGGCGACATCTTCGAACACCCTGTAGATGTTGAAGAGATTCCCGACTACCTGAATTTCATCACTAATCCGATGGACCTTGGAACGGTTGCTACTCGGATTGGTCGAGAAAGCTACTACGTTGGACCGTCGGCTACGTCGTTGTTTGCCTCGGATGTGCGGTTGGTATTTAACAACTGTAAGACGTACAATGCAGAAGGCTCAGACATCTGGCGCGTTGCTGACGAGCTCCTCCGCTGTTTCGAGAAGTGGTTATACGACTGGTTACTCTCCCCAACGGCATGGATGAAGCTTCCTCCTACAGGAGATTCGGAGCAAGATCAACAGCTTCAAAAAGAGTTTCGAGGAGAAGCCGATGACTTTTACGACGTATGGGCACCTTGGCAAATTGGTTGTTGTGTGTGCGGTAATAATGATCACAGCGAAGAACTATTGCTGTGTGATCGATGCGATGGTGAGGTACACATGCACTGTGCCACCCCAAAACTGACTGAACTGCCTGAGGGCGAGTGGTTCTGCGGATACTGCCGAGCACGTAAAAAGTTTATTGAGGAGGTGGAGAGCTTGAAGCAGGAAGTTGCCGAAAAGAAGTCTTACACCGTCGAGGTGATCCCGTCGGGCGCTACAGGAGACAGCGTTCCTTCAACCTCCAGTACGTCTCAAAGTGCTCACACAGATGACAAAATGGCAACTGCATCAACGCACATCCCAAATATTCTTCTGGAGCGTACTAATGGTGACGGAAAATTTAACAAGAAAACGAAGAAACGTAGCCCTAAAGGTGCTAGCACGACTAAAAGCTTAGCCCCAATCAGCGTGAAGGATCGTGCCGCCACATTTTTTCTGGTCAAGTGGGTCGGCCTGTCCGTTCGATTTTCAACCTGGGAACGTCCTGAGGATATTGGCGATGATGAACAGATCCAGAGATATTTCAAGTTTAGCCGCGTACCTAGTGCTAAGGAAATCAGTGGGACTACGTGCCAGCTGCCATGCTGTGCCAAACGGCACCAGTACGCTTTATCAAACAGCACAATCGGCAAAAAATGCTGCGAGAAGGACCGCTTCTGTACTCTGGGGTATGGTCACGAGGGTGATTGCAGCCGTAATATCAAAGCTTTGGGTGGAGCATACGGTAGTAGCGCATACCAACGGCTGCACATGGCAGAACAAGTGAAGGCACAATTGTTTGCCTTTCATTGTTTGTTGAACAACCACACGCCCGACAAAGATGTGCTCAAGCAGTGTGGTGTATACACGAACGCGTACGTCACCACGAAGCAATATTTCGCGCCGAAAGCCGTTAAGGACGACGAGGACGAGGATTATTCAGACGAGGATGGTGATTCTTCCGATGACGATGCTGACTTCGATGCTGAGCTCGGCTATCCTAATCGACCAGCTGTATACCCAGGAATCCTGACCCTGGAAAATGACGACGATGACGGTGACGGTGAGGTTGCGGGGCACAAAAGGAAACCGGAGGAAGAAGTGGGCGAAGTGCTTAGTTCAATTGTTGAGCATGTGGCCCTTGGGTATCCCACCAAATTAGAGACCGTCAGTTCTGAGGTTCGATTTGATTCCACATACCCAGCAACCACGTTCGGTACCCTTCAAGCCTTCACTGAGTACTGCGTTGTGCTTGGGCGATCTCCGTTTGGTCTTGGGATGCGCCTCGGCATCAGCAGCACTAACAGTGTGTCGGTGTTAGGATTTCAGATTCTTGCAAATGGTATGATAGGCCCAGCCCAGGCGTCTGGTGCCATTTCGATCGGCGATGTGCTGGTTGCCGTGAACAACGTCTCGGTGGCTGGCCTTTCGTTCCAAGACGTCGTCGGGTTGATTAGCGCGTCCCCCAGCAGCATTCTTTTCCACTTCCATTCCTCCAGACCAGCATTCATGTACCCTCCGTATTGTCAAGCAAAGCAAGTGACGATGACACGTGTGGAAGAAATCCCCGATGACGCGATTCCAGAAAGCTCCAAGTACGCAAACTACAGTTACAACAAGTACAAACGGATGCTCAAAGTGGGAATTGCAGATGCAGAGGTGGCATCGTCAGCTTCAACTCAGACGTTGATGCAGCACTCCAATTACATCGCCCCGAGTGGGCCAATGCAACATCTGTACGCGGGCGTTGTTGACAACAGCATTGATCCTCACGAGCATTTTGCTAGCTTCCTTCCGGAGCGCAGCAGCACGTCAAAGAGTGGATCGCGTGGTAGTGGCTCTGGTTCAACTGACCATGGGGATGCGAATGAATTTGTGCCATACGAGCAGTCACCAACGTACAAAGGTGGCCGTACATTGCGGCAATATCAAGTTGAAGGGCTCAATTGGATGATTTCGTGCATCAAAGCTCAGCGATCGTGCATCTTGGCGGATGAAATGGGGCTGGGTAAAACAGTTCAGATTGTATCGCTGCTTGAGCATATGAAGTCGGAGGAGTCTATCCGCGGGCCGTATTTGATAGTCGTGCCTCTTTCTACGATCCAGCATTGGCGCCGCGAGATTGAAAGCTGGACGGATCTCAACGTGTGCGTATATCACGATATCGGAGATCGTACCACCAAGTTTACTGCGAAGGACATGCGAGCAGTCATTCGAAATCAGGAATGGTATTATCCTGGATTGGGAAACTCAATTTTCAAGTTCCACATCTTGCTGACCACGTTCGAGACTATTTTGGCAGACTTTGAAGAGTTCGAGCATATTCACTGGCGTCTGGTTGTGGTGGATGAAGCTCATCGTTTGAAGAGCGCTGGATCTCGGGTGCTAAAAATGATGCGTGTTCTCCATGTGGATCGCAAGGTGTTGCTCACAGGTACACCGCTGCAAAATAACACCCAGGAGCTATGGGTTCTGCTTAATTACCTGGAACCGGTAAAATTTGCGAGCCTTGAAGAGTTTAACACGAACTTTGGAAAACTACATTCACAGGAACAAGTTGTCAAGCTTCAGCAGTTATTGGCTCCTTACATTTTAAGGCGCGTGAAAGAAGACGTGGAGAAGAGTATCCCGCCCAAAGAAGAAACAATTGTCTCTGTGGAGCTTACGACACTGCAAAAGCAGTACTATAGAGCCATCTACGACAAAAATAAGAGCTTCCTGTACCGCGGCACAAAGAACGGTTTACCCACGCTCAACAACATCCAACTGCAACTTCGAAAGTGCTGTAACCATCCATTCCTCATTAAAGGTGTTGAAGAACGAGAACTTGAAGAACTTGGCAGTCATCCAACCCTAGCTCAGGTGATGGAGAAAACCATTGAGTGCTCTGGCAAGATGATGCTCGTGTCGAAATTGATTCCAAAGTTGAAGCGGGATGGCCATAAGATTTTGATTTTCAGTCAGTTCTTGAAGCAGTTAGACTTGCTGGAGCGCTACTGTGAGGCGAATTCGTTTATCTACGAGCGCTTGGACGGCTCCACTGGCGGAAGTATGCGTCAGAGTGCGATCGACCGTTTCTCTCGCCCGCACTCGAAATCTTTTGTGTTCCTTTTGAGCACGAAAGCTGGCGGCGTAGGCATCAATCTCATCGCAGCCGATACAGTAATTATCTTCGATAGCGACTGGAACCCGATGAATGATTTGCAGGCGCAGTCACGTTGCCACCGTATCGGCCAGAAAAAAAGTGTGCAAATCTACCGGTTGGTGACACGCAACACGTACGAGAGTGAAATGTTTGATCGCGCTTCACGAAAGCTTGGTCTTGAACATGCGGTCTTAGGCACGGCATCATTCAACGAAAATTCACAGATCACGAAGCCGTCGGCGGAGCAACTAGTGGAGCTGTTGAAGCGTGGAGCGTATGCACTCATGGAGGACGACGATACGGCATCTAAAGAGTTTGCCGAGCGCGATATCGAAACCATTTTGAAGGAAAACGCTCGAGTCATGGTAGTAGGTGGCGGGTCTAATGCTAACAAGGGGACGGATAGTGATGCGGGTGGACTGACGTCACCTCGACAGAAGAAATCACCATTGAAGTCAAACAAGCGCAAGTCACTTGGTGGAATGGCGGTGGACCGCTCGTCTTTTGTTGCAGAGGGATCCACCGGTGAGCTATCTGTGGATGACCCCAACTTTTGGGAGAAGGTGCTCCCAGGTGCTGTGTCGGTGGAGATGCTGAGCTTGAAGCTGGAAGATGGCAGCGCGGTTAGTTCTCGCCAGGCCAAGATTAAGTTTATCAGTAATCTGGACATTGCTCTCACCAGCTTGGTCGCTGAAATGAGTTCTGGCAACAGTGCGGACGATGGTCGCATGGGAATTAAAGATATTCAGCACGAATACGATATTGCTATCCAGGTGCTGAGTACTGTGAGCTCAAAGTACCGCGACGAGTTCTCTAGCGATCAAATTGATCTTGTGAAGGGATACTTATCAAAGCTAGAGAAATCACGAGTTCGAAGCTGTCGGCTAGCGCCGACTCGGACGAATATGTTCCAGGATGAAGACTTTGACACCCCAAAGAAGAAACGACGAAGGAGGAGCACGCCTACGGGAAGCAGGGCGGCAAGTAGCGAGGATGAAGCATACGGCGATACTCCAGTGAAGAAGCGAGGAAGCAAACAGCGTGGTCGGCCGCCGAAACATCCGGGGACTCAAGGTGGGAAGCCTCCGACTCCACTTTTCCAGGCCGGTGCTATTAACGACAGCGACGACTTGTGCACTCTTTGTGGCGATGGTGGGTTGATTTTGCTATGTGATGGCCCCTGCCATCGCTCGTTCCATCTCGAGTGCGTGGGGATGAAAGACGAACCGAACGACGAACAGTGGCTGTGCCCAGATTGTGCAGAGGGGCGCCACATGTGCTTGATTTGTAAGCAGGTCGGTGAAATGGGTGTCGAGTTTGGTGTCACTCAATGCTCGGTAGCGAAGTGTGGGAGATTTTACCACAAGGGCTGTCTTGCTAAAAACTCCCGTGTTGAGTGGGTTGGCAAGAAGCGCTTCCGTTGCCCGAGCCACTTTTGCCACGCTTGCTCCCAGGCTAGTAAGAAGGAATCCACCGCCACAAGCAATAAGAAGAAGGATGATGTCAAGGCACACGTGGTGAGTTGCATCCACTGCTCGCAAGCCTTCCACTCGGAGTGCATTCCATCAGCGGACAAATTCATACGGCTTTCTAAGAACCTCATGATTTGCGCGAACCATCTCGACGGAAGAAAACCACCACAAGCTGCTGCAGGGAATTCATCTCGACCGTCATCTACGCACCATGCTGGTGCGGCGCTTGCTGCCGCGGCAGCTCAGCAACGACATGAAGTCCCGCAACAGATACCTCTTAATGAGGATGACGAACTTGACGAGGATGCATCGACAGACAAGTCGAGCGGCAAACGCAAACGTGCGTCATCTCTGAAAAGGACGAGTAGTTCAGGCTCGAAGAAAAGTAAATCGACGCAGTCAGATGTCGCAGTCAAGTCGGTCGTGAAGCCCAAGATCTGCGCTTTGTGCCACCGCGGAAACGTAATGGGAGGTGTGGATGGCCACGAGCCGTTGTCGGCATCATCCTCATCCAAAAACGGCGCACGTAATGGGAACTTGAGTACGAGTGCGGACTCAACGGGGACTGCTACCGCTGATATGGCATTGGAAGGGCCTTTCATCGAGGCCCCAGTGCGGTTAAAATACGCGGACAAGCCCAACGAGTCCGTGTATGTTCACTTGAACTGTGCCGTTCACTCACCAGAGGTATACGTGAAAGCGGATGGACTCATCATGAACTTGCCGAAGGCCATCAAGCGCGGGCGTCAGCTCAAATGCTCCAGCTGCCACAAAGTGGGTGCCACCGTGGGCTGCGTAGTGGCGAAATGCCGGCGCAACTACCACCTGCGCTGTGCTGTCGAGAGCGGTGGAGAAATTGACGGCACGACGTACGCCCTGTACTGCAAACCGCATGCTGCTGCGCGTAAGGAACCGACCCGCGTGTGCGTGTGCAATGCTAACGAGGAGGACGCGGCGCTCACGCTGGTGTGCTCGTCATGCAGCACCAAGTTTCACCCGAAGTGCGTTAACATGTCGGAGCGCCATGCGGCTCGTATGGCGAAGACGTGGGTCTGCGGTGTCTGCGACGGGTCGACCGCAGCGAAGCCGATGACTCCGACTCACGTGCCTGGGCCCAAGATGAAAACTACAGCATCGAAGAAGTCAGCGACCAAGCTAGCCAGCTCGAACGATCCTGCTAAGACGACTAAAAACCCGGCGCCAAAGAAGAAGAGCAATGCTAAGGCGGAGAACAGCGACGCAGCCGAACCACCAACTACGCCGAAGCGCAAGAAGGCGAAGAAGAACCGCTTGAGCATGCCACGGAATAAATCCCGGCCCAAGTCTAATGGCACGCCTCACGGGATTTCGCCGCACATGGATGCGGACTCGGATAGCGGCGTCTCCACGGACGAGTAGGTAGAAAGAACCACGAAAGGAAGACACAAGCAGTATAACCTATTGCCAGTGCTATATATGGTAATGCAACTTTTGGTCGAATAGATCTGTACGAACTACTTGCAGCATAGGGCCACATCCTTTATGACAACGCATTCTGTAGTACCGGTACAGGTAGGTACATAGTAGTAAAAAGTTGAGCCCTTGACACCTCCAGCTGAACTCTTGCAAGGCAATCCAGCGCAACTTGCTACATGTACTTGTCCTAGATGTTTGCTCTCATCGCCACCACCGAAACAATAGGCACCGACATGCTTACAAGATGGGAGAACCTGTTTTCAGAATGAAGATGGGGGAGCCAGCCACCGAGCCTTGTAGAGGGTACATGTATGCCCGCTCTGCGAAAAAATCGAGCCCACACCGTCAAGTGCCCAGCGTAATCGCCAGGACGTCACGCGTGGTGATCGCTGGACTTGCGCGCGTTACGCACTGCACGCATGACTGATCGATGCACGCCACCACAGCTCGAGCTGCCCGTAGTAACGCGGTGGACAAGGCCAGCGGGACCGTCGTCCTGGGCTGGAGGACATCACAGGCGAAAAGGGGAGGTGAAATGCTGAGCAAAGACCACGCGGTATTTGGCTGGACGAGGGCGGCAGATGCCTTACCAGTATACTTTTCAAAAACGGGCAATGACCACAGAGACTACCGGTACTGGCGCCAACTGCGGGCTTAATTCGCTCGACCAATTTTCTGCCGGCATCGACCCATCGCGTTGCCGTTGCCCTTGCCGATAACGTGGATGGGCCCCGCTAAGATCGCTGCCGAATATCTGAAATGACGCCGAAAAAGAAACCTCTTATCCGTTCTACGTTTCCCGGATTTCTGATTGGGTCAGACGGGAAATTCGATGTTGAACTCGAGCATCCGCTTGACTCGGGACTCGACCGACTGAAGACGCGCGCCCTGCCTTCGATCGTAATACATCGCTGGATGTAGGCGCATGTGAACCCCTACGCTGGATTGGCGAGGCTCGGGAGAGACGGTCAACTGCTGCTTGCCTCTGCCATTCACGTCTCGGGCTCGATTTGCTCGGGCTTAACAGCGCCCTTCGCTGTCATGCCCTGTAGCTAACGCTACAGGCCAGTTTTGGGCTCGGGATATGTTACACGGGAAGCCATCTGCATAGCGCAAAGGGTAAAGTCCGCTGTGCCCGAACTTTAGTGGTCGAGGCTCGGTTTGTGCGGCTCTCCTCTCCCTCTATACATCTTCGGCTGGTCCCATTCCCCAACTTGCTCTCGGACTTGCCCACCTCCGACGGCACTTCCTTTCCCCTTGCGACTGGTTGCGAAACGACCTCGCCGCGCCTTCCCTTGGAGCAAACTGAGCGCGTGCGAAGTGACCGAGTCTCGTCGACGAAACTGAGCCTCGACGCCACCAACTGCAAGCAGCTCCAGCTGCTCCGTCTCTCACCGGCAAAGCAACTCGGCAACTACGACCCGAACGCTTCGCTTGGTACAATCCCAACTGCGTTTCGCCCGCCCAAGATAGTCCCCGTCGCACTCTGCAATTGGCCGGCCAAGCGCCACACCGCCAAGAGACACACGCTACACACTCCAAGTTGCGATCCGCCACGCTAGCGCCAACCACCGGCAGCAGCGACTCCAAATTATTTTAAAGAACGGAGCCCTCAGTCAAATCAAATCAGCTCCATCGCACCTCCGCGATGCCACTTTCCATCTCCTTTTATCACAGCAAACGCGGAGAAAACGTGGCGAGCTCGTACCAAAGCGTGGCGCTGCACGACCGAGAGAAGGTGAAACACAAAATGGCGTTGCCCTGTGAGTTCTACCGCAACATTTGGGGCCCCACGGAGGAGGAGGACGCTGCACTGCGGCGCCGCGCCAGGTCCAGCAAGTTCAGCAGCTCGCCGGCCTCGGTGACGTCTCGCAAGTTCAAGAAGCGGCTGGCAACGGGCCCCCTCGTCGACATTGCGCAGGTGGCGCACGTGGTCACGACCATGTCGGACTTCCGTGCAGACTACGGCGAAGACTCGAAGCGGGTGAGACTCGTCAACATTTGGGACGACCGCAGTCTTGCACTAGGATTAGAGCCCGAGTCCAGCTCGGAAAAGTCTTCGCGCAGCAGTGGGGGGAGTGACCAAGGTCCGTCCACAGCTGACACCGAGCCGGAAGAAATCATGTCGCCCATCAGCCGAGCCGACAGGATCACAGAACTCAGCTGCGAAGACAGCGACGACGATCTCAGCAGTTTAGCCTCGTCGGTGATGAACCAGCGACCAGGCCAGCTCAAGCGAACCAAGACACCGGAGATTGTGTTCCCCACCACAATCGGGGGACGAGGCAATGACAACACCAAGCCAGACAAGAAGGAGATGAACTTGAAGAGCCTCCCAGTACCCCCCCCGTCGTCCCACAACGGCAGTATCATCTTCAGTGCCGTGTTCTCAGAGCAGACTGACTGGAGCTGGAGTGCCAAGTTCCTGCTCGGGATTCATGAGCCAATCCGTCACGCTTTGTTTGTGATGGATCGGTTTTTGGAGCAGTCGCAAACGCGATCGAAACCTGAAGCTTCGCAGACGTTAGCGCTGGAGACGCACGTAGCGGAGTTCTTCCTCTGGTTCAAGGCGTACTTTGTGGAGTATTTGCAGTGTCAACACGAGGTGAAGGCGTCTGTGTTGCTACCGCTCCTGAACCTGCCTGTGACGACCAAGCAGCAGATTCTGGACGTGTACCAAGACATCTCCCAGATGCTGACGCAGATCCAGCAATTGGAACGAGCGTTGTGTGTAAGCGGAGCCTGCAGTGCTTCGTCCTGGTTGCTACGTCTTCAAGTGTTGCAAACTGAAATCCGTCAGCTCAATCGAACGCTGCATGCAGCACTTAACATGGAGGAGACGACGTTGCACGCGGCTATGAGCGCTGCATTCACCGAGCGCGCCTTCCGGACACACATCATGCCTCGAGTATTCCGTGCTATTCGTGCAAAACGTGTGGTGGTGCCATGGATTGTTGAGCGGAGCAAGATTTGGGGTGGAGATGTTGAACAGCGCAGCATCCAGGGCATGCTACCTTTCTCAGCTAAGTTCATGTATCGCAAGATCTGGCGGCCGTACTTCATGAGCAACGTGGCGGTGGCGATGAAGAACCTGAACGAGTTTGTCAGCGCCGCAGACTCAAACAGCAGCGGTTCAATTTACAGCGAGCGGCATGGCGAGATCTGCACGGTAATGTGAAGTCGCAGCGAGGGTGGCAGGGTTCGTTTCTTTCGTTTCTGGGCTCGACAGCTATTTATTATCGAGCGTGTATCGTGGCGTGACTTGGGCTAGCAGAGCTGAACCAAAGTAGCGAGTAGAAGCAGCTTTCTCGTGGTTAATAAAATCAAATGCTACCTACATCCTTCAAGTAATGCGTGTGAGCCTCTCATACCGTACCGGTGTTGACACGGTCAAAGAGTTGAACCGACGTTGAAGTTCTCGACCAATCAGTGTGCATCGACCGTTATGTACTCGTTGCAGTGGTTTCGCGATCGACCCCGCGCCTGTTGAAACGGTGAGATTCCAGCGAGCTTGCCAAATCGATCCCATTGCCAAATACAGTGCTACCAGCAACATGACTGCTCTCATGAGGGATCAAAAGAAGGGCGAGGCAAACTGCGAGCCCGAGCAGCAAGCGGCCTTGGATAAGCCAAACGAAGATAATAACGCGCAGCCAGATCAAGACGACAACCAAACATTTTCCATCTACGCGGAAGTGCCACGGATTACATGGGAATGGATCTCCTGGTCCGGTGCCAAGACGTTTGGCGGCATGGACTTTGCGGGCGAAGTGCTTGCCAACTTCCTCGGGCTTACACAATCCAAGTACCAGTGGATCCTCGAAGCCCAAGAGCGCGAGGAGGAGGAAAAGCAGCAGCGTCGACTGGAAAAGCGGCAGCGTCGCCAACTTCGCCTTGAGCAACTTCTTGAGGCAGAGCAGCGCAAACTGCAGGAACTAGAGACCGGTGCTCTTGAGCAAGACGAGGAGTCATTGGAGACATCCACCACAGTGTAGGATAACACGCAGTCGACATTTTTAAATCTGCTACAAAAAGTGCTTCTACGAGGTGCACGTGTTATTGTATTGTCAGTTGAACAGCCAACTCGATCATTTACCGAGGTGTTGGAGCCATTCAGTCGGTCCTATTACCAGCGAAATCCACAAAATCGTCGGTTGCAGCTGCCAACGCGAGCCTACAAAACGGACTGCTTGCGCTGTTGTCCATACGTGCTCTTCGCCTTCCACAATAACTATTGTGGCTTTACTCCTTGCCATCGATATCGAAACTATCCCAAAGTGGATGTGTTGGCGGCGTTATTCCAGCACGAACAAGCATTCGCACAGCTGCCTTCTCGATGCGTTGCAGCTGCCGATTCACGACACTTTCGCTCTCAGGCGTGAACTGCTCGGTGCGAATCGTAAGAAGTCCTGCACAACACCACCGAAAAATAGGCAAGTCAGAACTTCGTCGTTCTGGAAACACACGTACAAATAAAACCGCACCGTTGAGGTTACCAAACAGCACATCCGTCGAGTATCGGTCCCCGATAACTACAAGCGTCTCTGGATCTACTTCACCGAAGTGTTTCTTGACAAATGCAATACCCCCAGGTTTCTGCAATCACAACAATTCAGCCACCGATTCCGTCCAAGCATCAACACTACATCCTGTTTCTACCTTCTGGTTGTGGCGTAGCACAGCTACATGGAGCCGCTCCTCAATTTTCTTGGCTTCAACGCCATCCTTATCGTCCGTGGAGCCCGCCGAGTTGGAAAAGATCACGACGCCGGAGTCTCCGAAAACTCGGCGGCATTCGGCCAGCGACGACTCGAGATGCGGTGCAATCTCCAATTTATGGGGAACCGTCAACGTATTGTCCTTGTCGAAGATGACGCCGCGGAATCCGCGATCTCTTAGTGTCTGGAACGGCACCTCCGTCACGTCTGAAGTAGCAATGTGCAGGAATATGAACATGTTTTACATTAGAATTCCTCCGTACACACCTGTCAAATTCATACTATCTTTGCATGGATCTAAATCTGAGAGAGCTTAGTTTACCTTTCACGGAGAGTTGAGGCAGCAGAAGCTGCGGCTGGCGCGTCAGCACGCGGCAGAACTCCACCACGCCGCCGAGATTGAGGCCTTTCATGATGCTGCAGCCCACCTCCAAAGCAATGGCTTCACATTCGGACCAATCGTGTCGCTGCATCTTCAGTTAAATCCATCATTTGTCAATAACACGACCACTTTCTACCAATGGAACGTCGCTTCCGTTTCGACAGCCAGCGACGAGCTCAGAAATACTCGCTCTCCGTCATTCGCAAGACGCGCAAAGTTGGTATCGCTATCTCCGCTTCTCGGTGCTGTAGCTTCCTCGTGACGCTACCTCCTGCTGTTCTTCCACCCTGAAGGGGTCGTCCTGCGTCTCAGCTACTCTTTCTATCTTCTCCCAGCGCCTAAAGCCGCATAATGGCCGAGAACCCGCAGGAAACGCACATCAAGGACGAGGAGGAGGACAAGGCTGAGAACTCGAGCTCCGACGACGACTCCAGCTCCTCCAGCTCGGGGTCCTCATCCTCCTCTTCTTCTTCTGACTCGGAGTCGGAGGATGAGGCCGAGACGGAGAACACCAACGCTGGCGCAGACGCCAGCGCCGCCTCCAAACATGGCACTCCCCATGGAGGCATCGCCGGCCGCACGGGCCACAGCTACCCCACCAATACCACGGGCCCGGCACTGTCTGCACCTCGTCCTCATGGCCTCGCTGCTAATACGGAGAGTCTGAACGTGAATTCGACGCGAGCGGCGGCAAGATTTAAAGCTGCAGAGACGGAGGCGCTGATGCCGCTGGGCACTCGCAAGCGAGATCGACGCACCATTGAGGAGATTCAGAGAGACTTGAGGGTTAAGAGGAAGAAGCCGCTGGGCAACCCAGCTGCGAGGTCGAGTCCTCCACCGCCGAGAGGTTCGCCGGTGAGGTCTCCGGAAGCCGAAGCTGTGATGAACAGTGGCGCTCCGATGGCTGTGGGTGGACCGCTGGGCCAGTTCGGAACGGCGGGACGACTTCCGGTGAAGCGGAAACCGGTGTCGGCTCATGACAGATTGGCGATGAAACTTAATGGACGCAAGACCACCAGTGCCAAGGCGAAAAAGCCGACCAGCTCAACTGCTGGAAGCACGACCGTACCGCCGGTTTCGGTGATGACAAACAACAAAACTGTTACGAAGCCCATGACTGCGACGAGTTCTGGAACGATGGCTACAGGGGGGAATAGTAGCAGCAGTGACCATGGAGGAGATGCGGGAGGCGATGGATATAGCAGCAGCGTTAGCAAGTCGTCGGCTCCTGCAGTCGATGGAAAGGTGGTTCGTGCGATGCTCCGTGCAATGCTTCGCTACGGGGACCTGACCGATGTAGGTCTCTGTCCGACAGCTTCGAATTTTGCGGACGAGTACAAGATGCCCAACTTTATCGAGCGATCGAATCTGCAAGCGACTACCAAGCTCTCCATTGATCGGTTGCAGACGCTTGCAAATGATGTTGCTCAGAAAGCCAAGCGAGCGGTCGAGGCACGACCGCCACATGATAACATCAAGATTGCCGAGGTTGAGGCTCGATCGTCACAGATTATTGAACGCCTTTACGAGAACCTTAAACTCCGAGTCGCTGTTCAACGCGCATTGCGAACTGCCGGTTGTTCTTCAGGTAATGCGCAGGCTAATGCTCAAGGGGCATATGTATTGGTGGCGAAACAGAGCGATCTCTCTGTGCTGGGAGTTCACACCCGGGACTTGCCGAACTGGACATGGGCTGAAAAGGAACACGACTGGACACAGCGCAAGGATGCAGCACTGCTTCTTGGCGTTTACGTCCATGGATTTGGAGGTTGGGAAGACATCCTGAATGATGATTTGCTCCACTTCCAAGGGCAACGAGCTCTGAAGGGCGAACGCTTAAAGAAACGTGCTGAAAATCTACTGAAGCGGTTACCTGCACCTGATGTGGACGCTGGCGATCCACGCATTGTCCAGCTCGCTTGTTCGCTGAGTTCTGCAGGTGCCAACTCAAATCAGTCTTTGGGCGCACAATTTAGTGCCATCATCCACAGTGGGGCCATTGCTGGTGTTACAGCATCAACCCCCACTGTTCCGCCTTCTGGAGGAGGTCGAATGGCACGTGCTGCAGAGCGATTCGCTGCACGGCAACAAAATGGTGAAGATCCAATCGGCCGCCGGCACGTTGGGCTTAACAACGGATCCACATCTAACGGTCAGGGATCTGATGCCGGGCGGCAGCACAAAACACCGGCCATGAGATCTCCAGCACAAGCAAATGTCGTTGATAATGAGCCGGAAGACGGAGAAATTGGTGGGGCGTCACCTGCGCAGTCGACATCCTCTCGGCATAAAAGACGATCGTCCTCGGCCGAGGATGAAGATCGGGCATCGTCACGAAAGAAGCATCGCGATAGCAACAGTGAAACTCCAAGTAAGAAAGAAAAGCGGAAGAAAGAACACCGACGAAGTGACCAACCGAAGGCTGAAGTGGAGGCCCCTGCAGTGGTGGTGAATGCTGTGGAGGATGTTGCCCCGTTGCCGCTGCTTTCGACTGACGAAAGTTATGAAAAGTGGAAACCGAACAAGAAGCTGCGCGAAATCCGACAAGTGCTTAAAAAGATGAAGATAATGGCTGACTGGTCCCGAAACCAAAAGGACGAGACCGTTGTTGAAAAGGTCTTCAAGTATGTGTGTACCATTGGGGAAGAAATCGATCGGATCGTGACGCAGCACCAAGACAAGGAGGAGCGGCACCACCCAGACGCATCATCTCGCGAGGTTGACGAGCTTTGCACATGCCTTTGGACATACGCCGCGGGTTTCACCCCGTTCACGTCGCAAGGTTTTGAGCGCCTCTACGACGACATTTGTGCGGATGGTGATGCTCTCGTCGCAGCCAGATCATGACGCTGCGCGGAGGCCATTGCAGCGTGAAAAGTGCTTTCAAGGATGCTGTGCACCGGACAACCAGGTGCGTGTACAGAGAGCTATCATAAAGGACTGATAAAGGTATCAACAAGATCGACAGCATCCAGGTTGCGAAATGTCAGTATGTAGCAGCATTTTTTTTTCTTGGCTTGGCCGTTTCGGTCGCTGCCAACACTTTCAACGGCGACCGTTTGCACTATTGAGAAGTTGCGGATTCGTGCCGATAGGAACGTACTTATGATGTCCGTGTTGCCAACGCTGTTGCAGCCTCCGCCCACGGCGGAGGAGCTGGCGCTCAAGGAGCAGGTTACGCAGGTGCTGACGAGCCAGGGTGTCCTGGCAAAGTTGAAGGCAGAGCTTCGTGCCGCAGTTTTTGAGGTTATGCACGAGCGTGAGGGTTTCGCGAAAACAAATGACCCCACGGTCCCGAAGTTGGGCGACTTTCCCATGGAGACCAGGACAATTGCTTTGTCTCTGATTGTTGAGTTTCTGCAATTTTTCCGCTGGGAGCATGCGTTACGTGTGCTTCTTGCAGAGGCTAATGCAGACGATGAGCAACATGACAGCGCACAGCTAGCTAAGAAGCTCGGCTTGGAATGTAACTACTCGTCGGCCAAGCCGACACTTTTTCAGCTCATCGAGTCCAGGGTGCTTGGAATTGAACATAGTGTTGAATCTGTCAGGCCAGTGACGACCATCAAGCGTGGTCAATTTGACGATGAAGAAGAAAACGGCGAAGAAACCACAACAGGCGATGTAGCAGCACCAAAGGCACGACCATGGGAGCGAGACGAAGATGCTCGCTCGCTGCCTGTAAAAGAGCCCGAAAGAATCGAAACAGAAAGTAAAGAAGAAGACAAAGACGAAGGTAATGAGGAAGACAAAGACGAAGGTAACGAAGAAGCTGAGGGCAGCGCAGAGATCGACGAGAGCATGGCGGAAGAGGTGCCAAGTGGGTCCGAACTGGAGGAATCAAATTTTACAAATTATGAGGATGAGGAGAGTCAAGATTATCGTGCCCAAACGAGCAAGCAACCCACCGATCTCTACTCAGAACGGCAGCAAGAAAAGTTTCAGAATGACAATGGTCAAGAAGAGAGTCATGACAAGGATACCCACGAAAGTAACGACGAAGACGCCGTGTCATTGGCAGCTCCTCCCCCAGCACCTGCCAAGCTACCTTCGTTGCCACCTCTTGTTGGTACGTCACATGGAACAAATGCTGGAGATACAGAGGACGATTTCGACGCGGTAAGAGCAGTTAAGGCCTTCGATGATTTTGTGTGACCTAACTACTGTTGTTTGTCTGGTGTAGGAGGAGGAGGCAGAACGGTTGAGGAAGTTAGATGCAGCGTTGCAAGCTATGGAGGCGGAAGACGACACAGGCACTCTCCAGCAATTGAAAAAGTCGCTGCAAATGGAGCTCCAAGAGCAGGATAGCTTGGTGAGTAGCGGAGGACTCGGCAAAGCGGAAGAGGACGACGATGCTGATGCTGAGCCTCGAGCAAGCAAAAGTAGAGGTGAAGACGAAGAAGATGGCGATGGATATGGAAGCAGCGACTTCGAAGAAGAGGAAGAAATTGCCAGGTATGGAGCAACGCACGAATATGGCTTAACTTACATACCAGGGTGTTAACGATGGTGTACACTGTTTTCTTTTCTACAGCGAAATTTCCGAGGTGGAGTCCATGTCAGAGTTCTCGGATAAAGAAGACGAAAACGAAGATGGAGCAGCCGCGTCAGCGGCAGAGATAGAGCCACCTAGCACACTTCGAAACGATACCCGGGTTGACAGTGAAGATGCGTTGAATAGCTACGACTACATCGAAGATGTTGAGAGGGGTGGGTGGTAGTACGAACAACAACAGCGTAGCACCAAGTTGAAAACACCCTTTTGACTCGATGTCTGTATGACGATTCACCATGCAGAGACAATCGCACTCTAGTTTTCGATTCACTCTCTAGTTTTCGTATCACTTGCGCTTTCCAGCTCCAACAAGCTTGTGCAGCAGGTTCTGGTCCTCGAAAGCCTCCGGGTGAATGAAATAGTGGCGGTCACGGGCCTGGAACGACACCATGGGGTGCATCGCCTGGGTAGGAGGCGACACCTCGGACAGTCGGAACGAGTTCTTTCCCAGCTGAGCGAACAGCGTCACCGACTCTACCGTCACGGTGGGGTCAGCATCTCCGGCAGCAGACGCCGAAGACGCATCCGTCGACGAGTCCGCCAGCCACATCCGCATCACGTAAGGCTTGAACAGATAGTGGAACAGCGACGTCGTGCCAAAGCCGAACAACATGATGGTACCGCACATTGCCCACTAAACGGAACAGAATACCAATTGCATCAGTACATGTCATCACCGACAATAACGCAATCACACCGGTATAGTGCTCTATCAAAGTGCGTTTACCTTGCCGACGGTGGACGTGTCCTGCTCGCTCAGTACGCAAAGCATCGGCATGCCGATCGACGTGAGGGTGCAGCTGGTGACGGACACGGCCTTCATGAGGCGCACAGCGCGCGACATGGGCGCCTGATAGACCTGATCGCCTTCCAGGTCTGTTGCACTCCGCTGCAGCTTCTCTTTCTCCTCCTCACGCGCGTTTTCATCGGTCTGGGACGAACTGAAGTGGCGAACGCTGAACACACCGCCGTATCCAGCGTTGCGGCGGCTGTTGAACTCGAGCGAGAACCGCTGGAGCGTGGCTACGTTGCTCTGACGACTGGCAATGCGGGAGGTCGTGTGGAGCGACCGGAGAGAAGGAGAAAGCGACTCCGCGAGCCGCGCTGCGCGGTGCGATGCACGGAAGACCAGCATGGAGAAACCTGTGGCTGCTAATAACTAGAGCTGTCAACGTTTGGAGGTCCAAACCTCGGAAAATTGCCAAGCTTAAAACCAAGGTCAGTTTTGCAAAACGTTTCTAAACGTTTCTAAACTGCCGCTGCGGGTATGACTCAGCTACTGTATACCATACAAATACCATGTGATTAAATCTTTGATAGGCGTGGACCACACCGCGTGGTCCCTGCCCAGTGACGTAGCTGGCCGACACTCCGTGCCCAGTGATGTTGCTGCCCGACACTCCGTGCCCACTGACTTCGCTGTAGTCCCAGATGCACACGTGGTCGCCCGGCCGCAGCGACGCCACGTTCAGCACGCGCGTGTACACGCCGCCCATAGCTGCTGGCTGTCTGCTATGCCGGGCAGTTTGAGACCACTTCGGCCAGCGCCCACAGCGTGCAGGGAAAGAGGAAGTGACCGATTCCTGTGGCACTGCTCGACGGATGGGGCGGTCTGACTCTGGTGCTGTGTGGCCGCCTCGAGACCCAATTCGGCAGAAAAGGGGGACTTTGAGAGCACCATTTCCCAACGATAGCGAGACTTTGAGACCTTTGTTTGGATACTTACCGACAATGTGGCACAAATGAGCCCGATCCCCGCGCTGAGACACGATCGCCATACATATGTACGGTACACTCATACAGTGTACATGTACAGACTTCAAGCCCCGCGCGTTTGAGGCGGGGCCGACACCAGCGTCTGCGGTAAGCTTACAGGTAGAGCTGTCAAGGTTTGGGGGTTTAGACCCCCAAAAGAGGTTTAGACCTCGGAAACTTTGCCAACCTTAAAACCAAGGTCAGTTTTCTAAACGTTTCTAAACTGCCGCTGCAGGTATGACTCAGATACTGTATACCATACAAATACCATGTGATTAAATCTTTGAATGGCGTGGACCACGCCGCGTGGTTGTGGCGTTCGGCGAGAGCTCACCGAACTCGGTGCGCAGTGTGCGCTCCCTGCCCGGTGACGTAGCTGGCCGACACTCCGTGCCCAGTGATGTTGCTGCCCGACACTCCGTGCCCACTGACTTCCCTCCCCGATACCCGTGACGTCGCTCCGCGACGCAGACCATGGACGCAATCAGACCGGCGGAGCTTGCTACGGAGTCTGTGCTCCCAGTCTGCTGCCGTCAACATATTTTACATAAACACCGACAGCAAGTTTACTACGATGAGTGCACAAGGAAGGCGTAATGCTGTATTTCATGAACCCGGCTGTATTAGGTAGTGTGAGAAGCTTAGAAGCTGAACTGGCGGTGGAACTGCACCGACAGCAAGTTTACTACGATGAGTGCACAACGAAGGCTTAATGCTGTAATTCATGAATCGGGCTGTATTAGTGTGAGAAGCATAGAAGCTGAACTGGCGGTGGAACTAATTGTTAAACAGAATAGCCCTTCATGAGTTCGTAAGGAAATACATTTTGTTGCTTGCATACACCTTACCAACTTAGGCGATGATGTATCGCCAATGGTGGGTCTCCGTTTGCTCTTAAGCTTATCCAGGTATTGGCCTTAGTACATGAACTACATAATGGCGCTGCTCGCTACAGCACCTATGGGCAGGTTATCCTCGCAGTTAGTTGGCTCGATGGTGTTCAGCCTTCGTTCGGCAAGCGATGAGTTCGATCGACCGCTCTTACTGCATGTGGTGCGCTTCTAATTGGTGGATCGACATGCACTCCTGGAAGACCAATCGCTGTAGCTCCTCCTTGGTCATCCCCACGTCCAAATCAAGCGACTCGCGCTCGAAGTTGAAGTTGAAGGGCTCGGCGCACACGGGCTCGTCGGACTGATGTAACATTCGCATATGAACAACAAGTTAGCCAAGTTTAACATTCAGCAACAAGGCGGATCTATCTCGTACCGGGTTCTGAAGCTGCACCAAGTACGGATGTGCGAGTGCCTGAACCACTGAAATGCGCTCGGCTGGATTGAACTTGAGCATCTGAGAGAGTAAGCCCACGGCGAGCAGATAGTCGCCGTGTTGCACGCCACGACTCGAATTTATGTGGGCCACATCTAAACTTGTCAGGTTTAGCTGGGGCTAAGGTTTTTACAAAACGTTGACAGCTCTACTGATAACAAAATTGTTACGATAGAAATGTACAGTAGGCCCCCTATCTTGAAATTTACTCGTTCAACAGTACTACCGGTAGTATACCGATAAAAATGATATTGTCACGCTAGTTTGTATTCGTGCTACCGACTATGTTCGCACGGCGTTTCCATGGGTTAAAATGGATAGTTGCTGGGTGTTCGGGACGCTTGCCATTGCTCGATGCGTGCGTGTGATGATGGCAAACGTCCCATTTGAAGCTCTGGCAACAGGCTTGGATCGGACAGAAAGCGAAAAGGGCGGATGAATCTCTGATGCGTCCTCCTGCCAGCAACTTGCACTGGCCTCGGCAAACCGCGGTTCAGTTCAGTGGGATCATCGAGCAGGTTTGAAGGCCCGAATAAAAAAATCAGCAACAATGAAGGTGGTCAATCACCTGCTGTGCATCAACGTACCGGTGATTCAAGTTCGCTTTAAAATACATGTAGTAGGACACCCTCCGCGTCCAGTGGACGCCGTCCACACCGCCATGCCGCCGCGATTTGCAGCGCCGTGGTTTGGTTGCCCTGGTCGAGTCATTTTACGCTTTACAAGTGCAGGTCGTAGTAAATACATGTACGAGTAAGTTCAGACAGCTTCCTCGCTTAAGTTAACAATCCGATCTCATGCTGAGTGACAGCATACAAATGTCCGTAGTTGAAGTTTACTTGAGCGGGGTCAGGTGATTGACGCATATCGCCCGTCTATGCCCCGAACCAGTGATCAGTTATGTGGCGGGAGTCGCCATCTGGTGTTTACTAAAGGCGACGGGCGCGATATGCAATGCCGATGAAAGATCGACCCGCCGGCGGTGCCCGGCAGCCTTGCTTTAGGCGCTATGGGTCATGCTTCGACGGGCCCACCGCGGTTCTGCCTACTGCTTTGTCGTGAAGCGGCGGTCTGCAACAAAACGGCGTGGTGTGTCAGGAGCAGGAGAGACCGGGACAGTTGCGCCACCGACCTTCCGCATTCCAGGCCGATCCAAATGGCTTCGATAATTCTTTCGTGTCTTGCGCGTGTATCGGCAATGCCAGGTGTGCTCACTTGCCTCGGTCTCCGCTTGGCGTTGGCTTGGGTGATCGGCGCGAAGTAGCGCACTCATGAACTAAGCTCACTTTGCATAACTATCACACTTTAACACCTCAAACCCTGACTACCAGTCGGACTAGCGGACTGCCAAGCGAGCGCCGCCGATTGACTGCCGAGGAGCTGGTGCAGCTTCTTTTTCGCCGCCGGTCATCCCTCCGCACGTTCCAAGTTGAAACCCCGCTGAGCTTTTCCCTCCGGTTTTTGTCCAATACCCGGAGACCAGTGAGAAGAACACTACCCACAGCAAGATAAGCGCGTCCACCGTCTCCACCCAAAGCCTCCTCACTCCGCACGGGCCCACCCACTCACACTCACGCCCAGTTGCAGACTCGTGGCTTGTCCTTCGCCACTCTCGCGCCAATCGAGCGAGTTTCCGCCACTAAGATGCAGCCGCAGCAGCAGCGCCGGCAGAGTGAGTCGTCGGGCGGTGGTGGGGCGGCCGGCCGCTC
>JAHQIV010000194.1:0-28946 GCA_030463285.1 Phytophthora europaea | reverse complement strand
AGCCGCTGCCAATGGCGCCAGCGAGCCCAAGGACGCGTCTAAGCTCCACATCAACCGCGTGGACAACGTGTCCGGAAGCTCCGCCGGCGCCGGCAGCGGCGAGTTCCACACGTACCGCGCCTCCAGGAGACGGTACCTTGACAGCGCTATATGTGGTGAGTTGGCTGCGTACTCATCGGTCTGATCTTCTGACAGAGAGATGGAGCGCGTGGCGGCCATGGAGCAGCGCTACAAGGAGAACAAGGCGCAGCAGGAGTTCGAGACCAAGCGCAAGCGCAACGCTGAGGAGTTCGAGGCCAAGATGCAGAAGCGCGCGGAGAAGCGGCGGCGACGCAAGGAGCGAGCGAAGTCGAAGGCTCTGGACGAGGCCCGAGAAGAGCACGAGGAGGAGCAGAAGGAGGAGCAGAAGAAGGAGGAGGAGAAGGAGACTAGGGCAGACAAGGAGCAGCAGGTGCCTGAGACGCCCGGCGGCGTGCCAGAGATCCCGAATGACGGCAGCTTCCTGGAGAAGATGCTGGCCTTACAGAAGCAGCAGGAGGAGAAGTGAGTAACAAGGCGCGCACAGGTTTGGTAGAAAGTATCCATTCATTCGTTTGGTGCACATGCAGGGTTTGTTCTCTCCTCTTGTTGCTAACGGGTTTTGGCACGTACATACAAGAAATATTCGACGGCGATTGCACTTTTAGTTGTCGTCCTGGAAGATGAGCGCCACGCCACGCAACACCCACTTGGCGCTGCCGCAGTCGGTGGGGAGAGTCGCCAAGAAGATATACGTGTGTCCACGGAAGCGTGTGAGGTACACCGGGCACTCGTAAATGTTGGGGTCGTGACGCAGGTAGCCTACAGAAGACGGCTCCCAGGTCGGGGACGTGGTCACGGCCTTGACGTAGACGACAGGCATGCTCCAGAGGAGCTCCTTGGGGTTACTGTCCAGCAGTGTACCGCCACACTCAGTTGGCGGCGAAGTGCCGACCGGATAGCGCTCGTTGATCTCGTCCAGAGTGCCCCAGCGTGCGCCCTCGAGGATAAGCCCGTGCACAAACACACCGTCGTCTGGGTAACTCGAGACGGCGAAAGGGTCCTGGATCGTGGTCACGTGAGTCTCCACAGTCATCTGGTTGAGTGGCATGAACCGCTTACGAGATGTCACTTGCAGGCATGCTGTCGTGTAAGCTGTGGGGTTAAAGAGGCCTGGTAACCAGATCGAAAACGGGGTGACAAAGCAGCTACCGCCTCCACCTGTGGTGTCGCCTGCCCACATGACAAGTTGCTCGTGACGCTTCACCATATCGGCGAACCAGCCGCTTAGAGATTTCGTAGACGGCCAAGCCTTCTTCTCCCACTTGCACTGCGAGAACGGGTTGCGCCCAGGCACCTCGTTCAGCGACATAGCTGTAGCCAAGTCCTCCATGGCTTGAGACATATTGAGCTGTCCATTGAGGCCCTTTTTCAGATCGCCGAGCGATAAGCGAATCTCCTGCAGCAGCACATTCATGCGGCTGCATTCCTGCAGCGCCACCACCACGAATGGACCATGCTCCTCAGTCAGGTGAGGTGTGGCAGCTTCCACAACGTCAAGCATGTTGAAGAACTCTGGGCATCGCGCTTCCAAGTCGTCGATGGATGCACGCAGCACTGCCGTCTTATCTCCACCGTCTCCTTCCTCTCCACCGCCGCCGGCTCCACCACCAATGGTCACAATCGTGTAGCACAGAGTCTCACATGTCGTGGTAAGATAGCCAATTTCAGCATTTGGGTGAAGGCCGAAGAGCGGTGGTGCTTCCGGAACCATGTACTTCTCAATGTAGTTCGCATAGTCTGCAAATGAGAATTCGTGCGGATTTGGCGACTTAAAGCCCGGCCCTAGTTCCATGCCACTAAGTAGGCCAGGATCGATGAGGACTGTCAGGTAAGTGTTGTTGGTTCGACGATCCCAAGCGTCCGTGATATGGCCGCCATACATGATCTCACCAAAAAGATAGCGGAGATCATCCCACGGAACTGATGCATTGTTGTCCAGATACGAGTGTAGAATGTTGGCACAAATGGTGAGGTCACCTGTGTTGAAGCTGTAGGCACGACTCCAACCTTGCTGACCAAAGCGCCGACGTCCTAGCACGATTGCGTGGAACCAACATAGAGAGAATAGACAAGCCTTGAACTCGGCCGGCTTAGTGCAAGCCTGGACCTTGTCCTCGCCGAAGTTGGCCCAAGCACGCCGCAGGTTCGACTGGATGTCCGAAGGAGCCTCGTTGGCCACCTTGATACAACTCTGAAGCAGAGACTCGGGAATATTCAACATATCTGGCAGGGGAGGTGGCTCAGCGGAGATAAAGCAGCGGAAGAGATCATGCGCACCCTCGGTTGCTACCTCTTCTAGCTGACGCTCGAGTGTCGGTAACCATGACTGCATCAAATGCACATTCTGCAGGATAATCCAACCACCCTCGGTGCTTAAACGCTTCAATGCGTCACCTGCGTACGCTTCTTGACCTTGACCCATAGAAATATTGATGAAGTTGTTGTTCTCGAGGCTCACTCCGTTTGCCTTACCAAGTGTTTCTACCCAGGGTGTTGGATCAACTCCAGGGAATAGCACGAAGAAAATCGGAATGCTCGAGTTCGTCTCGGCGTATGTGGCCTCCATATTGAACGGCGGTTGAGTGACGTACTCCTCACCCAACGAGTCAAGGATGAACGTGCGCAGCGCATTGGTGACACGATCGGGGCGCATTGCACGTAGCAGAATTAGTCGCTGAAATGCGGTAAGCTTTATGAAATCGCCGGGTATCTTCTGTCGTTCAGCATCCTCAGAAGCAAACCACTTTCTCCACTCATCAGGGTCATTTTGAATCGCATCGCCCAGTCCTTGGAAAGCTTTAGCACTCTCAAGTGCTTTCAACTTCGACCAAATTGCTGCGGGGAGCCACTCTGAGGCTGAGCCCGCATTGCCTGCATCTGGGTGGGCCTTGCTGATGAGGAAATACTCAACTTCTGAGTCATTCAGCAAACCATCCTTCAGCAAGATCTTCAAACACAGCATCGTTGCCACTGTAAGTTTGTTGCGCTCGAAAAGACCACGACGAACGTAGTTATAGACACACGAAGTGATGCTATCCATCAGCACCTGGCACCGTTCCTTCATCTCTTCATCGGTCAGATCCGGGACGGAAGGCTCACTCTCCACGGCTTCTTCATCACCACCTCCTTCGCCACTTTCACCACTCTCTGTTGGTGCTGGAGCTCCGCCTTCAACTGGGGTGGCCTCACCTTCTCCAGCCGCAGCATCCGGTTCGTTGGTAAGGAGATTTTTTGCTGGCGGTGCGCGATAGATACCAGACAAGAAGACTTGCTGGAAGGATGCGAGCGAGTAGATGTAGTAGGAGTGCACCTTGCTGATATCGTTCATCAAGAAGAACAGCAGTGAACCTCTCGCGGCAATACTGCGGTACTTCTCACTCGTAATGTTCACAGACTCTTGCGTCTTCTTGGCAGCCTCCATGTTGTTCTGGGTGCGCTGCGCCTTGTGCTTGGTATCACTTAGAATTTGAATTAGAGGTTGGTTGTTCGTGATGTCATCATCTGCGCTGGCCAAATAGAATAGAATATCATCCTCCAGCTTTTTCAGCTCGATCTTGCCGTTATTCTGCTCTTGGATCAATTTCTCACGCTTAATCGCTAGATCTTGGCGCTCTTTCGACACGACAAGATTCAACAACTGGTCTTCCAAACCAAGCATCGTGACAGTAAAGTTCACGATGGTACATTCTGCTTGAATCTCAGGCGGGTAGTGAGGGTTACCCAGCTTCGTGTGCAGGTACAAGTGGAAATTATCGTTGTACGGGACGGAAGCATCACCTATCTGAATTTCGTATCGCGCACCGCGACGCGAAGTCGAGCGTTGAATAACAGGTGCCAAGATAGGATCGATCTTCTCGCCCAAGTTTTCGATGAGGAAGGCTCCATCAGTACCAATTGCCGTTTTCAGGCGTTCAATCCACATTTTTTGCCCTACTCGTACGATGATAAGATTGTTGTGCGCCTCCATCTCACGGATCCATGCAATAGCTTGCAGCTGTGGGTCGACAATAAGCGGTCTACGTCCCATTGATACCGTAGTCACGACAATGGCACCGTTCTCTGTTGACACGCGATCAGACGGGAGCTTTTGAGTATTCCACTCGGCAATCTGGGCATCGTTTGTCAGAATGAGGAGAGGGTTGGCTTCTTCAGACATGGCAATGCTTTCTCCACCGGCTGCAGTCCGCAGGTATGGTACCCAGTGCTTGTTAATGAGTTCATCACGGAACGGCTTCGTGAACGGGCCAATATACGAAATGAAAGCAGAGGCGAGCAGCACATCGCCCACCAACAGATCCTTCTCCTTCTGAAGCTGCAGAACGTTGATACCCCAACGAACATTTTCGCTGGATAGGTCATTGGTCAGCGTGCCTGCAAGCTTCATCTTGCGGTTGCCAGTTTCGACTGCGTTAATAGCGTCTTCCTTCTCTTTCTCCGCTGCAGCAGCTTCAGCCAGAAGCTTGTCGAGCTTTGCCTGCAGATCAGCCACAAGTGCTGTCACTTCGCTTAGGCGTGCATTTGCAGCTTCAAGCTCCAAGTTAGCTGCGGCCAAAGCCTGTCGCTTAGGCTCGACTGTAATGACAATATCGTAGTACATCACGATGTTGATGACCCAAGAGCACAAACCTGCTGCGGCCTTATTTTTCGTAAGGATGGTGTCGTAGTTGAAGTGCTCCATCTCCAAGTACACACGGACCTCTTTCCAGTTGCTAAGAGGTACCTTACCGTCGTCTACCACTTGCTTAAAGCCCACCAAGTATTCGATATACTCTGGAATGTTACCCAGGAGCTGCTTTTTGACTGTATCCCATTTGACATCCTTCACTTTGCCAGTCTTGGTAACTTGCACGTTTGGGTGCACTCCAGCCAACAGCACCATCGTAGCTGAGAAGACATCGTCTACACCAGCAGGTGGCTTCGACATGGTCTTACACTCGCCCAGATCCTTCTTGTTCAATGAATCAAGTGCTGCCATAGCCTGCTCGACAGCAGGCTCAGCCTTTGCGAGATCCTCTTGTGTTGAGCGCTGCTTCTCTATGACCTCTGCCTGAATGATAGCGCACTTCGCAGCCTCATCACCTGCCTTCTTGCTTTCAGTTTCAACGTTAGCCTTCTCCTTGTTGACGGCCTCAGCAATACCAGACGCAACAGCCTTCTTATCCTCAGCAGCTTCAAGAATGACCTTCAACTCGACCTCAAGTCGTGACACTGTGTCACCGGTCTCCTTGAGTTTTTGCAGTCCTTTCTCTAAACGATCAATAGCTGCTGCATACTCCTCCACTTTCTTGCGCAGAATCTTTTTGTACAGCTGAAGCAACTCCAGATAGGACTTTGGCGTCGTGTACACGTGGCGTCGTTCAACCTGGAAGAATCGCTCTGAACAAATATTCACCGACTGGAATGAGAACGGCATGAATTTTTCTATGCCTGCGCGAGACTCCTCCGATCCTAACAAGTCTCCGATCTCCTTAAGTTTTTCACGACCGACAGAGAGCAGGGCCTCCTTTGGCCACGGCTGGAACCAATCAATAACGGTGCAATTTACAAGTGCAGGGAATTTGCGAGCACGGTTGCGGAAATCGTCACCCACCGGCGAAAAGCATAGGCACAGGTGAAGTCGTTTTCGAATTTCCGCTTGGAAGAATTTAATCACCTCCTTCCGATCTTTCGTACCTGCAACAGGCGACAGCAAGTTAACGATATTGTCCATATCTTCCATTGCGAATAGATCCGGAATCTCCCCCGAGGCCAACAAATCGTTCAAGTAGATCAGGAACTTCTCGTTGGTGATCTGGGAATCCGTAAGCATGAACACAACGCCTCCATCTTCTTCGTTGCGAGACAGCATCTCCACTACAGCCATGTGCATTTTGCGCAAGTCTTCCTTAAATTCATTCTCGCCGTACTTGGAACTGATCGTGATTTGGCGAACAGTGCAGCCACAAATGTGAGAGGCCAGGCGCGCCAGCGAGCGCTTACCACTACCTCCCACTCCAACTAGCAGCGCATGGCCACTCTCATTACGCAGAATACGAACAATCCGAGCCACGTGCTTGACAGCATCGTCGAAAAGATCCAGCTGCATAGCAGTATTGTTCTCGTTATTGTTGTATTCACGCAGCTGAACCTGCAAATTCATTTTGAGATCGTCCAGGTTGGTCCCCATGATCTGGTCGTATTCACTATCACCATCTTTTGTGAAATGGCAGAAGATAAGGGGCCACGAGTTCTCTGCAGCGTAATATCGACTCGTATTGCAGGACGCAAATGACTTCTTCACTTGCATCTGCACTAGCTGGTTGTATTTCTCAATGTCTGCCTTGCACACAAGTCGATCCCCGTACACGCGTTCGCTCTCGTGTAACCACAACAGCACGAACTTCTCTGTGCTGTTAAAACGATCCTTTTTCGACGCGATCAAACCTTGGAACACGTTGGACAAGTGCCGCACATTAAACTCGTAGTGGAAGTTGGCTGCTGTTTTACGGAACGTGCTCACAACACTGGCGTGTAGACTCAGCGCTGCCTTGATCAGTGCGTTGGAGAACTGCGAGTTACATAACTCGTCGACAAATCCTGACAAATGCCCACCAAGGAACGTCTCGTAGATCGTGACCAAACTTGGGGCTTCGGGCATTCCCATAGCAAATGTACAGAAGTGGCGCTGGAGTCGTGGATCAACGAGGAAAGAGCCCGCTGTGGGATTCATACCGGATACCACTTGCGTATTCAGTATATTCTGCGGCTGAAGCTTCACGCGGTCAAACCAATGCCGGTACTCCATCACCTGTCGTAACAGCGAGATAGCGCTCTGAGTGTTATATGGGTCCACTTCTGGCAGGTTCAGGTCGTCCATGAAATAGATGAGTCGTGCCTTGCCTGGAGGGCCAAGATTGATACCCGTCTTACGCTCCAGTTGGCCAAACATGGTCTGCTGCAAAATCGCACTCGTGGTGTAGAAGTTGAAATTGATTGTACAGTAGCGGAATGCAGCCGTAGCCTCGTCCTTGCTGAGCTTTTTCAGCATACCCATGATATTCTGCGTCTTACCCGTACCTGCAGGTCCGCACACCATCACCGGAACAGTTTTAGAGATGAGGTTCTCTAGCCAGAATGCAATCGATGCCGTCTCAGTAGTAGGCACAGTAATCTGGTTGATTGGACTCGGAGACACGTATGTCTCGGTGTAAAAGTACGGGCTCTTAGACCATGAATTGAATTTGGAAGTCTCTGGGTCAAGCCAGAAGTCGAACACGGTATTGCTTGCCGAAGCCACCAGCTTAACATCCTTCCACTGATTCTTCCACCAGTTGCTAAACTCTGCTGAGTAGTCTGTACCATCGTCGCTCATTGTGAGGATGGAGCCGAAGGACCATACGCAGCAGAACACAAATGTATTCTGCATCACAGTGTAGTCTTCCAGCACTTGAGGGGTCAGCAAACAGTCGATCATGTTCAACAAGTTCGTCACAAGCGTCGTCTCCTCCACTGGCACCACAGGAACGAGTTTCTTGCGGAAGAATCTGAGCGTCGTCTCGATATACTGGTCGAACAGGCCCTGGAATTTGGCGCGTGTATCCGGGGTGAACATCATGTTCCTCAACCGGTGGTCAACAGGTTGCTGGCAATGTCGATCGAGCCAACTATCAATCAAACAGCGCCACTGGTAACCTTCCGACGTTGAAATGTACAGGATACCTGCTCGCGACACAGTGGCCGGTGTAGCGTAGACAAGATCGCGAATCTCGAAGATCATGCGCATGTGAACCTTCAGCGGGATACGCTCGTTTGAAGCTAGTGTAAGCATTCTGTTATCATCCATGACTGAGTTCATTGACTCGATCCAGTTAGCATCAAGATCACCATCTAAGATGATCCATTTGGGGTTGTTATCCTCGTCGCCATTGTCGCGGCGCCGTGAGCCCAGATCACGCATGATGCGTGAAAGCAATCCGTCCTTCCATTCACGTGTCTTCAACACAATGTACCCGTACAGTTCGTTTGTGCTTACAGACTTCGGGTTCAAGTCTTGCACTTCCATAGGTGTTCCCATGATTTCACGAGCCTTCTTCAGCGTTTTCCAAGTCTCTGTTTTCCCAGAGGCAGGTGGTCCCATCACGAAGACACAGTGACGAATAGCCAAAAGTTCTGATAATTGCACAACCTTGAGCATGAACTCCGGACGAGGCGTGTTGCCGATGGCTTCTGAAGCTCCTTGCACCATGGATTCGAGTTCCATGTCACGCTTGCGTGGGGGATCGTTTCGTACGTCTACATTCGGACTGTCGCGCGGGAATAAATCTCCGAGAAGACCGAAGAAAATCACCATATCTTCAGCAACGATTTTTGGGATGTTGAAGTCTCGCAATGCGCGCATAAGCAAGTCGGTTTCGGGAATGTCAGGTTCTGCACGCTTAAATGCACCAGCAACGCACAGCACACTCTTTACAGCTCGAAGGCCCCAATCATAGTGAAGCTGTTTGGACAGAAGCTGTCCGAGCAGTGAGTATAAACCGTAGAACTTAGACGCCAGGATCTTAGCCTGGGTGAATCCTTCTGCCATCAGCATGTTCTCACAAATCAACACGAGATCGGGTACCATGACAGTCATGGGGCGGAACAATGCCTTCAAGCCTTCAGGCAATTCGGAGCGTCCCAGGTAACCAGGATTCATTGTAATGAATGCACCCACAGTCGGGTCCAACATCACCTCGTCATTTTCGAGGATAAACTTCTCGTCGTCAGCTTTGCATGCATCGCAGACAGCCTTAAACTGAACCGAACACACCGATAGCACCTCTGGCACAAGGCGGTTGAACTCATCGAAGCAACCCCATGAACCGGAGGAGGCAAGTCCTTTGAAAATATTGCCCAGACTCTTGAAGTCCATCTCAGGCGAGCAGTTAAACACATAGCATACTTTGCCCAATGCGTTTGCCAAATCCTTCGTTGTTTCAGTCTTGCCTGTTCCTGCTGGACCGGCAGGGGCGCATCCCATCTGAAGGTTAAGCGCCTGCGTTGCCGTCACGTAAATTCGATCGGTCAATGGAGTAATCACAAGCCTGGGGCCATTGCCTAAATACTCGTAGTCGTATGGAATACCTGCGTCACAGATCAGAATCTGAGCACGGGCGTTGTTTGCTCCACGGAAGGTGATATCGCGCTTGAGGAAGCTTCCCGCTGCGGGTGAGAAGTAGTGCTTTAGTTGAGACTGCCATTGGAAATGAGTTGCCTCCTCCACTCCAGCACGAATCATATTGGCCACGATATCTCGCCCGTGGGCATCCATCGTGATAAGAACCATCACACGCTGTCGTTCAGCATACGAAATATTGCTTTGGGTAAGCTTGATCAAGTCTTCTAGTTGCTTCTCCTGCATTTTGTTATAGTTCTTGAGAGCATCCTTATCGCCTCCCTGGATGCTGCGAAAAGCACGCTCAACTTCTTGAACATAGTGTACTCCAGCCGCGAGCAGAATAATCTGCGCTGCATCCATGGGTTTATTCGTATCGTCTTTATAGTTGATCCACTCAACGCGTGGCATCTCGGTGTAGGCCACAAGAGATCGCTCGATGTGCTTGAACAGGGTCAGCCTCATAGCACGCATGATAGTCTCCAGATAAATCTCAGCCTCTCCCTCCAGCACGGGAGCCTCAAAGAAGTCCACGACTTCATGCCCTACTCCGGCCACAAAAGACGTAGCAACTGGCCGCTCTCCGGGTCCACGCTCCACCAAAGTGAGAGTCTTGGTCGCCAGGTAAATTTTGGAGCAGTGCGGCATGATTCGATCGGGGTGAGACCCATTCGACAAAATATCCAACAAGTCTGCCTCGGACATGAAGTAGAAACGTGGGAACTGGCGCCGACGCCCGTCGAGAAATTCTTTCAGGCGATGCTTGCACAGCTCCAGTTTCTCTACGATAACCTCTAGACGCTTGATTAGGCCTGTTTCAGTACATGCTTGCTGAACATTAAGCGTTTTCCATGCCGTCTTGAGAATTTGGCGGACCTCGCGGTCAATGTCTTCAAAGTCGGACGTTAGCTCGGGCAATTGCTTCTTCACCTCTTCTGACTGAATGAAAAGCGGCTCCAAGTAGCTCCAAGATCTCTGAATGTCACCCAGCAAAAGCACGACTTCATTGATGGATGAAAGGCCAATCTGGAGTTTCGCAACGCGAGGTTCAAATTCCGACTGGTACGGCGATGCACTCATACCTTGTACGTCAATTTGATGAGTCTCAAGAAGCTCAAAGTTTTCTTCCGATACTTTGAGAAGAGGTACAACATCTTCTTCGGCAGCGCCTGGGTTGTAAGGGGTCATTTCCCAGTTCACATCAGCCCACAGAGCCTCGAGCTCAATTAAACGAAGCTCCAGCTCTTGCTCCTTTTCTGCTTCGTAGCAAATTTCGTTGATATCCGAGCTGAAGTTGAACAGATTTTTGCTGAGGATTAAAGAGAGTCGCTGCTCTGGATCTTCATCCGGAGTAGGAAACTCTCCTGTGTGGGCCATGATACGCTTCCAGTGCCTTGGGCGCATGTAGCTCGATGACACACACCGAATAAGTGGATGCGTCTTGTCAAATGCCTGACATTCTTTCAGGATGGAGGTGTACGCATCACTCCATTGAATACCCTTGGGAATCTTTTTTAGCTCTTTCAACGCAGACTGCACTTCAATCTGTAGGACATTCACATCCACCTCCTTGAACAAAATATCCTGAGTTGCTTTGAAAAACGCTTTAGCACGCTTAATGATTGCCCACACAGTCTTCATCGCGTCTGCATCTGCACGCATCAGTCCCATCATACGAAGTGATTCATTCATAAGCTGCGGGAACCCAAAGATGGAGCACAGCTTCGTATTCTCCTCACATTTCTTCATTTCCATGTTCCAATCCACGAGATAACTTTCGATCTTTTCAAGACCCTTGTCAGGTTCCAACTTAGACGACCAGAAGTCGAGAGTCTTGAGCGTCTCCACTTTTTGAGCAATCATCTTCTCGTACGCGACAATCTTCTCCTCAGTCTTCTCGCTGAATATCCGTGTTGGTTCCTGGGTCCTCTTTTCAGTCACCGGGATTTGCTTTTCAACATCAACAAAAAGCTTCTCCATGTTCTCGATTTCGACCAGTTCTTTATCGACGTGGCCACCACTTTTCTTGATGTTGAAAAATAATTGCCGTACTTGGTCCAGGATCAAATGGTTTGTCGCCTTTTCCGTTTCTAGCTTGCGAATGATTTCTTTCACCTTCCGCAGAGTGTCGAGTCCTTCGGTATCATTGTTTGGGATGTCCTTCCTCAGGTCAACAAGAATTCGTCGGAATTCTCCGTTTCGTTTATTCATTGTCGCCATCACTCGCCGAATCAGCTCTGGTGAATCGAAGTCCTTCTGAGTCGCAAGTGGAGGTAGGCACTTCGTTTTGTTCTCATCATTTGGAGGCTGGAAAACTGCTGTAAATGGTGATCCACGAATGGGTCCTGCGATGCCATTGAACGTGCCCGTGAAGTCCACTGATATCTCGTATCTGCCCGCTCGAGATGGTGTAAATGTCACCACGTACGTACCATCATTCTTGTCAAGGATGGATCCAACCTGCTCCACTTCGGCTTGTGGGTCGTCGCAAAACTTGAGCGAAATAGTGAACTCATCACCGCCGCAGTCACGAGGGTTGTCGTCTTTGTCTCGAGACTGGATGATGAACATTGTTGGTAGCTCAGCTAGACAGTTGTCACTGAGCGCCGCAATCAAACAGGGTCCGAACGCTAGCGACTTTGGTGCTGCAGTAACCGAGTGGAATCGGAAGGATGTCGCGACGTTTGTGTACATTCCTCCGGTTAATGAGACGCGAACCTCGGAAGTTAATGGTCCGAATTTCTCAAAGCTCGGAGCTGTGGCTTGTAGGACACTAGGACTGAGAACAGTACCTTGAACATCGACAGAGCCCTTAGCAACTGCGAAACGCAGCGTTGCATTTTGGCCGGTGAAATTGAATCCTGAAATTTTCACCTTCGCGTTACCCGTGATCGGTCCTTGCTTCGGTTCGATCGACAAAATTGAGTATGGCGGTCCGACAATTTCGCTTGCGTTAAGCACGTGTAAGTCATTGTACCAGCGGTTCGCCCACCCTCCAAAGAAGATCAAGTGGTTGGTATTTGCATCAAACACCATTGCCGTGTCCGCGCGCGCCTTCGGAAGCTCTCCCTTCACAGGCGGATTCAGCCACACCATGCTACCAGTATCTAGCACAGCTGTGCTGTTAAGGTACGCTCCTTGCGCCGTTCCTGATTCTGCTAGATCCCCGCTATTACCACCGAATAGGAAAACTTTCCAGTGGGGGACAGCCGCCACGCTAACGCATGTGTGATTCCAGATAGGAGAATGCAGCGGTGTGCTCAATAAGCTCCAGGTCTTGGTTGGTAAGTCAAAAACAAAGATGTCTTGAAACTGCTTGAAGCTGTTCCACCCTCCAATGACCAGCAACTGTTCTTTAACCAAGCACGTCTGGTGCCCTGAGCGTGGTTCCGGCTTTTCGCCATCGGTCTGAATTTCTTGCCACTTGAAGGAGTGCAAGTCCAAAGCATGAAGATCGTTGAAGTCGGTACGCCCGAAGCCGTTGCCACCATAGCCACCGAACACGTACATTTTCTCCTCGACAAGCGTAGCACTATGTGCACCACGGCACTGCGGTAGGCCCTCCCAGAATCCTTGTGCATACTTCTGCTCCCACACCTTCAATTCGGTGTTGAAGATCCAGAGGTCGTTCATTCGCTTTTCAGCAGCAAAGCCTCCGAAGACAATAATGTTCTTCTCAAACAATATAGCTGAGTGCCTCCAACGAGGCGCTGGAACGTCATCGTCACTCTGAGAGCTTGACATCTTGGACCATGTGTAGCCTGCCATAAATTCGACGTCATTAAGTAGCCTTTCTAGTTAGGAAGGTGTTGTGAAAGCCTACCATTTGAGACGTCCAGTCTGTAAAGTTCATTGGTCGGTCCCGGGGGCGACTTGTGGTCACACCCGCCGAACATGTAAATCGCCGTCTCTGTGTCCGAGTTCCTCAGAGTGAAAGAATGACCAGATCGCTTGACTGGAATCTCACCATTCTGCTTCGGCGCGATCCACGATAGTTCAGGCTCGCATCCATATCCGATCGGCTGCCGAAAATGCAAATGCACATTGAGTAAACCTCTTCAAACTCGCAGAGACGCATCAAGACTGGGTATCGGTGAACGCACCATTTCGGCTTTACCCTCAGCGGGGTATGCCTATCCTTGCTTGTTCGAAAAGAGTTCCTCTCACCGACACCTTCGCAACGCAAAATTTTTATTCCCGACCGCTTCTCCGTATTTGTTGCTGTGCAGATATACCAAGGCAAGTGGCAGCAAATCGTTGCGATCCGGCGCCATTCAAAAAGTCGCGAGTCGCGACCAGTCGAGTAGATACCGTCCGTTTCGATTGCACTCTGATCGACTTTTGGAAATTCACACTACAAATACAACTCCCACCTTCTGCACTCGGCGAATTTCCTTTGTGTTCAAAGCGCATGCTTTTATTTTGTTGCGGGCTGTTTTGCAACAACACCGCTCTTCATTCGACATGCTCTAGACGCGTAGACATCACCTGCAACTCAGCGATTGATGGAGCAGGAGGCTCTAGACCGCACTTGTTCGCCTCACTCAACACCAGTGGCAGTATGTTGTCCACCTAGTTGTTGAACTTGAAGAAAATAATGTCGCCGTCCTGGATCTCGTACTTCTTGCCCTGCTGCTTGAGCTTGCCGGCCTTCTTGACGGCCTCCTCCGAGCCCACTACAAAATTTAAAGAACAAGGACGTTAGTTTACTTGAATAATGCACAGCAGCAACAGTCCCGAAGACACATCGACAGACAGTCAAACTTACGCTCTTTCAGGTCAGCGTACGCCTGGACTTCGGCCATGATGAAGCCCTTCTCGAAGTCCGTGTGGATGACACCGGCAGCCTGGGGTGCCAGCCGGCCCTTGCGGATAGTCCAGCCACGCACCTCGTCCTTGCCGGCCGTGAAGAAGTGGATCAGGCCGAGAGCCGAGTACCCCATCTTGAGCACACGGTTGAGGATGGACTTGTGCGTCGGGTTCTCCTTGTAGTACGTCTGCAGCTGACCCGCAGCCTCAAGGTCCAGCATCTCGAGCTCGAACTCGCAGCTGAGCGGGACCACGGGCTCGTTGCCACCGCGCTCCTTGATGTACTCGGCAATCTTCGGCAGGTACTTGTTGCCCTTGCGCAGGTAGTCGCGCTTGCTCACGTTGATGAGGTAGACCACCGGCTTGGCCGTCAGCAGCTGCATCTGGTTGAGGATCTCGACCTCCTGAGCCGACCACGTGCCGAACGACACGTCCTTGCCCGACGGGAGCCACTCCTGGATCTTGCACAGAGCCTCGTACTCAAGCTTCTTCTCCTTGCCGCCGACGCCGCGCTCCGCGAGCTTCTTGACGCTGGCGCACTCCTTCGTGACGCGCTCAATGTCCTTGAGACGCAGCTCCTCCTGGATGATCTTCATGTCACGCACGGGGTCCACGTTGCCCTCCACGTGGGTCACCTCAGTCGAGTCGAAGGCGCGCACCATGTGGTAGATGGCGTCCACGGCCTGGATGTGCGACAGGAAGGCATTGCCCAGACCGGCGCCCTCAGCGGCACCGCGCACGAGGCCGGCGATGTCCGTGATGGAGATCACGGGCGGCACGACGCTGGCGGGCTGGTACTTGTCCACGAGCCAGTTGAAGCGCTGGTCGGGCAGCGGCACCACGGCGTCGTTGGGGTCGATGGTGCAGAAGGGGAAGTTCTCGGCGGGGATGTGCAGCTTCGACAGGCAGTTGAAGAAGGTGCTCTTGCCCACGTTGGGGACGCCCACGATGCCGATCTTCACGTTGTTACCGGGACGGCCCAGGTACGTGCGCGTGGGCTGCAGGGGGGGCGGGGAGAGGGAGAGGGAAGGTGTTAGACTAATAATGGGGAAATCGCTAAGGCAGGCAGCGCACGGACCTCGTCGGTCTTCTTTCCCTTCGGCGGCATGTTGGCGGACGGTGCTCGGGGTCTCTCGCTGGTAGACGTGAAATAAAGCAATGGCGCTCGTGCTTTGAGTGACTCAGGGTGGATTTGAAGGTTAACCTTTTTTCATTGGCGGTTAATCACATAACCCCTTACCTCGGGTATCTTGGCAAGGAAAGTCAAGTACATGGAGTAGTGGCATATAAACCATGAAAGTTTCATTCGATGGATGTAAGCACAGGTCTCGCAGTTGCTGAGCTCACTACAATAAAGCAGATCTAGCGTCCCTACAGAGCAGATTGGGTGTTGCCGCCAGCCTTCACCTGCTGCGCCAACCTGTCCGTTTCTGGAAAAACACAAGCACCAAAAATTAGTCGGGTACACTATTCGAAAGCAGAAACACACTACACCAGCCAAGGCACGTACCAGCTTTCTTCTTTGCCGCGGCAACACCAAGAGCGATAAAGACTACCGCCATTACGGCCAGGAACACGCCAACGCCCACGAAAATGGCCCCGGGGGCCGACTCCGAGCTGCTCAGTGTCGCGCACGAGCTAATATCCTTAACGCTGCAGTCAGTGCCAGTGTAGCAAGCCAAGCAGCTGCACGATTTGGTGCCATTCGATTCCTTGCACTGGCCATTACCACCGCAGTCAGACGTGCTCTCGCAAGTTCCACCGCCACTTGTAACTTCGTACGTGCCGCAAATGTCCTCCTGCGTCGTACCGACGCTACTGCTCAACTTGACATCACACGTGCTACCGTCGTCCGTGCAGACAACACCTTCACGGCTGGAGCAAGTCCACGAGTCTGAGCTGGTGAGTTTCAGGTTGCTTGCTGAGCAACTACTCACGATCCAGCCGTACTTCGTTGCTCGCGTGTTGGTTGACTGTGTCGTGGTTTCCAGGGTAGGTTTCCACGTGCACTTGGTGCTGTCAGTCCACGCTGCATCGTCCGTGTATCCCGAGTACTTAGCAAACATAGCCTTCAGGTTTGTATAATCCGTCGTGGACTTCGAGCTGGGTGTTCCCAAGAAATCCGTGCTGCCACCTACAAATGAAGTGCAACAATTAGATCATTAATACAAAGATGATGTGCAGTTTGCGTTGCATAGTTGGCATACCTGTGAACATCGGGAACAACGAGTCCGAAGCAAGCTTGGCTTCGCCATACGAATATGCCAGACCTCCCGACCAAACCGCGGTAAACTCCTTGGTCTTCGAAGGTTCTTGGTACATATAAGGAATCATCCCCCAATCACGAGGGGTTGATGATGAAGTCTTGCAGCCGTACTCGCCAAATGCCACGACGATGGGGATACCTTGCGCCATGTTAATATAACGCTGGTAGGCCTCCGCGAACGTCGAATCCGGGCACCAACGGTACTCGTTGATCAGGTAGATATCGATGCTCTCCGCCATCATTCCATTGCTCATCTTGTCTCCGCAAAGAAGCCCCTGAATCTTTACCACGTGGTAGTCGTCAGCGTTGCTGATATCGTCGTTACTACTGTCGGCAGCGGCGTAGGCGAGCGGCAGAATACGCAGCTTCTTGCCGTTGACCGTCATCCAGTTCTTCAAGTCCGCAACGTAGGCCTTCACACAGGAGCCAGCGGTCAGGTCTGCCTGCATGATTTCGTTTGCCACGACGACGCCCAGCGTGTTGTCGTACTGAGCGAAATTCTGGATGATCTTCTTGCCGTACTCCAACAGCAGTGCCGGGTAGCAGGTCTCCGTCTGGTCCACCGTCTTGGCACCGTCACCGGACGACACCTTACCCGAGCAGCTGAGACTCTTGGTGATGGTCGAGTAGCGGTACTTGCCGTAGTAGGCGTCGTTATCGGGCGAGGCCGACACCAGCACGTACACGCCAAGCGCCGCCATGTCATTCATGAATTTCTTGTATGAGGACGTCGGGTTGATGTTGTACAGACGCAGCGTATTGTACTTGAGACCCGAGAGGTGCTCCGAGATGGCGGCCTTTGAGTACTTGTCGTAGTACTCATCACTCACAGCGTATTCGTAGGTCATCTGCACGGTTGGACAACGCATACAAAATAAAAATTAGAAAAATTAGTGGCGGCTCCTTCTGATCCTTGTAGCGCTGTTCGAACGCACCCCTTTGATGAAGAAGCGCTCGCCCGTTTTGGCATTGTAGAGCTTGTTGCCGCGCACGACGATCACGCCGTCCACAGCCGCGGCCACCGTCAGGTGCTGCAGCGCGGCGGTGGCCAGCACAGCTAGAAGCAGCAGCGCGCTCCGTCCAGTCATGGCGTCCCAGGCAGGCAGCAAGTCAGTGAGTCGCGATCACTCAGCTCCGTTTTTCACTATGGGCCTCTCCCTTTTTTCCTCCCGATCGCCGCGAACAGAATATTTTTTTGAGCGGATTTTCTACGTGGGGAACACCTGGCGCACCCATAACGATATCGAGTCAAGCTGTCAGTGATTTTATATCAGGTATGGAAGTATACCGGTCGAATAATCTATTTTGGTTGTGATAATTAATGGGTTCAGTTAATTCAAGAAGCAAAGGCTATCAGTTTTGCGATCGGGCGTGCGATTTGTAGGGAGCATCGATTGGGCGAAATAGCACTACGGATCTCTGATTGGTCATTACGGATCGGGAATGATTTGGTTAACGCAACATTTTGGTTAGAGGCAAATCAAGTTTAGCCCGGCCGTTGCAACAACTGATCCACACCCAACGGTGCGTTTCAGTGGCCGGAGCGGCGGCGGCAGAAGTCGGCGAGGCGCGCGTAGGCGTCTGCCAGCACCTCGTGCGGCGCCGAGAACACGATGCGGAAGTAGTTGTGCATCCCAAAGCACTGCAAGCGGGACGGTGCACGCAGAGATGCGGTCGATTAGTTTCAGAGGTCGTTCTGCCGACGGGCAACAAGTTCAGTGGATCAAGTACGGTACCTGACCGGGCAGCACGAAGACAGCCTCCTCGTCCAGTAGCTTCTGTGTGAAGTCCAAGTCGTTCTTGATATTCGTCAGTATGTCAATGTGCAGCTTCACCTGCATATGCCAAGGCGAGGTGTTATCTATAGTGCAAGATACTTTTTTTGCGGTGCGCTGTTCGTACCATCGCGTACATCGCTCCCTGAGGCACCACCACTTCCAGACCCGGGATTTCGCTGATTGTGTCAACGGTGAACTTAGCGTTATCCTCCAGAGTCGCGAAGTACCGCTTCTTAAAGTCCACCAGCGACTGCGCCTCGGCGCTTCCGGGTTCAGGCATCAGCAAAACCGGAATTGCGCTCTGGCGATGCATTGCCATTGAGCACAATGGTAAGTTTCACGATGACATGTAAGCCAAGTCACGATGACGCATGCGGAAGTAAGTTACCTGGACGAGTGAGTTTGCTCCGAGGGTGCTTCGTGACAGCTTGAGATAGGCTGTGCGCACGTCTTTCAAGATGTTGTTGCGGTCGTTCACAATGACCCAACCTACTCTCCAACCAGGTATCAGGAACTGTTTAGCCAACCCACCCACGGTCACCACCGGAACAGACTTCGTCAGCTCCGCTATGGGGAAGAACACGTTGCTCCCGAACACCATGCCACCGTAGATCTCATCCTGAAAGTGGGGTACAAGTTAGGCACGTATTGTTACACCAACAGTTTGCAGTAAAAGTTATCGTATCACATACCGCGATGATTGGGATCTTGTTCAGCTCTGCCAGCGCAAGAATCTTTTCTACATGGAGCTGCAAAGGATCAAGCGTGATATTAGCGTCTGCAATTCTCAAGTGAGGGATCGCAAGTGAAGGACTTTCACGCAGCTACATGTACCGGCTTCACCTACCTTTGAGTACACACTGCCACAGGGGTTGGACGGGTTGTTCACGAGAATGGCCTTGGTACTGCCGTCTACCAGAGACTGCATGTGATCCAGATCGACCTCCCAATTGCTCTCCGGCTGTTGCCACACCTCATACAGTCCGTCAGTATAACGGTATGTAAAGTACAATTATGCTTGTACATGTACCTTCAGGTTGTAGAACTTGCACTCGATCCTGTTCGGTTGGCACAGCGCCTGATAGAAAGGAAACCGGAGTAGGATGTTGTCACCGGGGCTCAACAGACCCCGCACAGCAATTTCAATAGCACCAGAGCACCCGCTGGTGATAATAACGTCATCTGGCGTCAACGGAGCTCTTGCACTGCCGTAGCGCTGTGCAATTGCAGCACGGGCTGCCCCAGACCCAGCAGAGTGGATGTAGCCATTGTGTTGCAACGAGCTAAACACAAGCAATAGCAGAGGGTCAGATCACCAACTGATCTGTTCCGTCTAAATAGTGGTGCAGGCATACCGAGTGTTGCGGACAATGGCATTCACCAGGACATCGGGGCAATGCAAATTGCCGAAGACCGTCGGATCACCTACGGGGCACAATACAATACAATAGTTAGCACTCCAGCATTTCAATAAACCACGGGTACAGCATCACGAACCTAGTGATGTTGTCCACGATCTTGCGAATTGGGTTGTTGCACAGCTTGGAAAAGTCCGACGGCTGTACATTCCACTGCGGCTTAGCTTGCTGCTTGGTCACCACCATGTTGGCAGGTGATTGAAATGTGAAGTCGAAGTCCATACCGAAGTCATCGATCCGGGGCGATCATCCCGCCCAGCTCGCACTGCCCTATCGTCAAATGCGTTGTCCATGACGAGAGTCGAAGCTGGCCAATCGATGAGGTTTATTGCCTATCGGTGGTCTATGCTTGCAAGTGGATGCACAAGTTGATCCTCCTTGTTCCCAGGAACAGCTCGCTTGAATACAAAAAGTCGAACGCGAAGCATACGAACGAACCGGAATGTGAACAAGAATTTTGGAGGAACAGTCTAAACCACAGAGTACATCGAGGCTTTGAGCAAGACGGCAAAGGTACCGAGTATCTGCATCATGGCTTCTATTGTTGTCGCGCGCAGAATTTTGCTGCTGACCTAATGCTTCAAACTTAGCCAAATAACGTTCGGTACACTTCGGCCGCGCAGTCTTGGCGGAACTGTGTTTGTTTTGCCAGAAGTAGTTCCTTGATGGTTTCCAGCTCCTCACCGAGAGCGTCAAACAGCACTTCTAGTAGATCTGGCTCCAAGTCATCACCCTCCCAGCATTTGGTCAAGACTGCTACCAAGTTCACACTAGCATTCGAAAGAAGTTCCCGCCAGGCCGCAGTGTGGTTCGTTGCCAGAAGTCGTTGCGTCTTCATGAAAACAATGTTATCCAGCGATAACAGCACCTGCTCACGCGCAAATTGAGCTTCCTCCGCGATAATAGCTTCTATCGCACTGCCTTCGTCGATTGGAGTGCTGGTGTCAACGGCTTTAGATGAGGAGCACAAAGCAAATAGCTGCGAGTCACACTGCTGCTTGACCAGTTCTTCCATCATGACCCGGGCGTAGTACGGTACCATGCGCTTATCTGCTATTAGTTTTTCTCGCTCACCACCCCACCAATAGTTGACAGCAATAGTGAACGCATCCGACTCCACCTGGTGCCACCAGCCTTCGGGGATCACAATTGCGTCTACAATGGAATATAGATGAGGAAGTTTTAGTAAATCTCTACTGTAGCTAACCCAAACATCGGCGAGTTATAAATCTCTTTGAGAAAATAGTAGTTTACCTCCAGCTGTAACTTCAAAGCGATGGGTCGACGCCTCAGGAAATCGTGGGTGAACTTTGAAGTCGGGCTCAATAATGTCCACTTGACTGTGATTCGCCGATTTGGTGTGTACTGGAAAGGGGTACAATTTTGCAGTGTCCGATGGAGAATAAAGCGTGACAGTCTTCTTTCCGTACAAGACAGCCAAAATATTCTGATACGCGTCATAGTGCAGTGTAGTTCGACCAGGTTGCACAGTCATCCACAGGTTCACCTGTGAAACAGGCTTGTCTTGGATACATCCGGGTCTAAAAGGCCATACAAGGAGATTATTAGAACCAGAAGTGGCAGGTATGGCAGCACTTGCAAATACCTACAGACGGAAGTCATTCATGATGGCCGGCAGACTTGCCCTTGAGCAGGTGGAATCAGGTTTGAGTACTGCTATCGGGCATTGCGCCAGATAAAAGTCTAGGTCGTCTACCTCCTGCAGCCAGTGCGACTGCTTCCGGAACACTGCTTGATAATAATCGATGAAATCGCCAAACTTGAGCTGGACGCTTTGTCTTGCCTTCTCGTTGCCATGGTAGTAGCCACTCGATCGGTCTTTGCAAGCGATATCGACCACTAATTCACACGTTGTCAAGTACAAATTCAGCCAACTACTGCACGGAGTGTTCTTAGTAAGAACTTCTTACCGGTGTCTCGATGCGACACGACGGATTCCAGCGAGTGCACAGAGTCCGGCGTGAACTTTGTTAATTGTGCGGGGGCCACGCATTGAGTCGAGAAGCCTCGCAGGTAGACCGGATCGCCGCTCAAGCTCACGTGACTTGGGCTCATTTTGGTATCGTGGTGTGGTTCACATAATGAAGGTACACGTGCTACGTCAGCGAGTGCATAATTCATGATGAGCTTCTACTTTGTATAATAGGGGCCACTCCGTTCGGTGCTATGTATCGTTTGACAATTTCTCATTGCTGCTTGCTGTTGCAGCAGTGCTAACTTGAAGTGCTGGTTTGCAGAGGTTCTAGCGCTGGGACAGTAGCATCAGACATTGATTCCGACGCTGGCTGGCTTGTCACCGCCTTAGCACCAGAAGATGACTTGGAGTGGCGCACGCAATATCCGTGACGCTGCGCCCACTTTTGGCAGCCTTCCTCCGCGCAGCGTGAGCCACCACCATGCGCTCGACAGAAACCCTTTGAAATGGCGCCCTTCGTGCAGTTGGGGTGCTGGCACCGCACACCACCACCGTGCGTCTTACAGCAGCCACGAGACTGCACCGCACGGTGGCATCCTTCGACGCTGCAAAACTTGACTCCTCCGTGCGCGCTGCACTTGTGGCCAAATTGCGCCACACGCTCGCAGCCAGCCTCCGCACACAGACGCCTCCCACCGTGGCCCGAGCAAGCATTGTTGAAGCGCGCAAACTTGGTGCACCCTTCTACTTCACAGCGGCGGCGGCGATACCGCTTGGGAGCAGGAGTAGCAACAGCAGCAGTAGGGTCTTCGGTTTTCGCAGCAGACTCTTCGGTGTCCGCAGCAGGCTCCATCGGCTCATCCTTCGCATCTGGGGTGGTCGTGGCTTCGTTCTTGTCTTCAGCCGCCTTGTTCGGATCATCCGGTGTTACGTTAGTTGCAACTGTGTCCTTCGCCTCGGAGGAGGCATCAGCGGCAGTGTCGGCGCCACCGTCAGTTGCAGTAGCTGGCGCCTTGTCGTCGCATTCGACTGGTTTCTTCTGCTTGTCCTTAGCGATCACGGCCGCTTGAAGCAGCGTATCTATCCACTCGCGTACAGGGTGGCCCTCGCTGTTCGTGGGAGGCTGCACGGTGGAATCATCCTGCTTGGCAGATTGGCTCTCGGCCACTTCGCTCATTGCGCCGCCAGTCGTTGATATTTTTGCGGTACGATCTGCACCAAGTCGCATGTTTCGTATGACTTTGCACAGGTGGCCAACTGTTTCATATTTTGTATGATCTAGTCCTCGCACACAGGCTTCACACAAATATATGAGTTTTAATAGGTCGTATCATGTCGCAGAACTGAGCTGCAAGTTGATGTTGCGGGCGACGCTGGTAGCTGGTGCATTCCGCCGCGACGCTGACCGTGCCGGGCAGTGGACGTGCGCTATCTGTTCTACCATCAACGGAGATGCTACAGATGAGACGTCGGAACGCTGTAGGACGTGTCAGCGCCCGCGTAGCCCGCAGTGGCTGCACTTGGAGGACTCGGATGTTCAGGTGCTCAGTGCCGTAGTGTCTGAACCTCACCTATGTCTGTTGACACTAATGTGTTACCATGGCAGATCGCGTTAGGATCTAAAGTGTCCCACACCAGTCCAGGCGGATCCAAGACTGTGTCGGTCGTGGTGGCCATCAACTACGTACAAAAAGTTGTCACGCTGCTGAGGTTGAAGGCCAAGCACAACGAGGGCAGTGCGCACGACGACATTAGTTTTCACGAAGTTGCGCTCAATGCGTCGCAGCTGCAACAACAAATTGAGCCGCTGGACGCTGAGGAAGAGGATTACTGTCTTCTTGACGACTACGGCATTTGCGGTGAGTGCCGTGGTGTCTTCCGCGTCGCCCAGGGTGACAAACAATCCCAGTATGCAAACGAGGACAAGATCACTATGCTTCACAAGGAATTGCAACAGCTCGGCGAGCTGAAGCAGAAACTTGCGAGGGAAAAGGCGTATGAACGCACCCTGGAGTGTGCAACAGAAATCAAGATGAAGACAAAGCAGCTTCTTGCCGCGAAGCGCGAGCTAGAGTTTCTCACTCCTGTGTTCTGCCCATTCTGTGGGTGGTCGTGCTAACTGTTTTCAAGTGCGTGAAAAAGAAAACATGAAAAGAACATCGAACGAGAAAAGAGGGGTGACTTTGTATTGATAGTCCCCTTTAAATACTCAACGAGAACGTTCGGTCCTTCAGTCGGTGTCGATAGTTGGAGCACGCTGCTGCCCGGTATTCCACGAAGCCAGCTTACTCGTTAGAATCGTGGTGAGCAATTATCTCGGGCGCGATTGCTGCTACTTGCTTGAACGAATATTCCGTTGCTCGTTACATCACTGAGCAACCGAACCACGACTCCTCCGAGCCATTAGCTGCCACACCTTCACCCGCATTGTCCAAATGCTTCATGGCGGATGCGATATGCGTGTCAAAGTATGGGTGCCACACGTGGTCATACATGAATCGAGCCGTGAACGATAGATCGTCCTTATACGCTTTAGCGACCTTGGCTCCTCCCCAGACGCGGCTTCGTTCTACGATCCATGGCACCATGACACGCTTTGGCTTGGTCGCGCGAAAGACCCGAGGCATCACATATTTCTGGAAGGCAGTCTCCGAAAAAGTGAGCTCAAGGGCTGGCTTGAAAGCTTCCTCCTCCAGTCCTAGCACGCTGAACAGCAAATGATTGAGACGGCGAATGTCATCTTGCAACATGCTCAAGCGAGTCTGCCAAGAGCCCGCCGATGACGCTGCAGAAAACACCAAATCATCTTCCTGCGCGATAATCACATCTACAAGCGCGAAAATAGCCTGGTACAAGGCCACGATATCGCGTTTTTCCACAAGCTTGATAACCACAAGTGGTAGGAGAACCTTCATTTTCACATCGTGCTGGTTCCGCACAAACTCAATGAAGTGCTGCTTGAACCAGCTGAAAAACTCCGACACATTCCAGTTCATCGGCGACGTCAAATACCGGCTGCGTTCCAAGAACTGGTCGATAACGTATAGCGCATGACGAACAGGTTCGTGCAGTCCCAGTAAAAACTGAGAATTCCAGCTCATGTCCACTTCGTTGTTACGTGTCAGCACGGTCGAAAACACAACGTTCTCCTTCTTGTGCGCTGGCGCTGATACCGGCGCGCTCATTACGCTCGAGAAATCGTCAGCAGCGAGCTCTTTTCTGAGCGTGTTAGCATCCATCCGCAGAGGGCCAAGACTCAACACGGACGAAGTAATCACCGATGAACTCTCCTCGCTGCTGTGCTCGGAAATAGGCGTCGACAAGTTGCTGGCACTTTGATGTGTCTTGCTCAACATCGCCGTCTTATTAGCGATGGCGTTCTGCTGCGACTCCAAAGACGCCCAGATATTGAAGATCTCGATGTCGCTCGGCCCGTCATAGCCGCTCTTGTAGTCGATCGTTGTCAACACATGCGCTACCTGGCTGATGTCCACCAGTTGATTCGACTTCTTGGCGACAGACTCATCGCGCGCAGTCTCGGGCGGCGACCAGATATTCGAATAGAAGACGGTCTCGTCGCTCGGAAGGCGGCGTGCCTTCTTGAAGCTTTCGTTCTTGGCCACCATGGCCAGTCTGCTTTTCACGAGCGGTTTGCGTTTGGCAGCGGGCTCCACGGGCCTGCTGCGGGGCCGCACAGGGCCGTCTCGGTGTAGCACGGGCTTTTGCGGCACGCGCTCTCTGCCAGGCAAGTCGCTCTGCACTTGAACTGGCATGGCCTCCTCTCTTTTCTTCGTGTACACCCGCTTTCTTTCCTCTCCCTCTCCGCTTGGTAGGGGGCAGCTCAAATCCACCAGATGCCCGCAGGTATATAATAGCGGAGCTTGCAGTGGAGATGACAAAAATCTATTGAAAAGTCTGACAGATGGAGGAGGACTACGGCAGCGAGCGAACAGGAAGTTTCACAGTGAGCCGCCGCGCTTGTCAAAGGCAAAACATGTGCAACCCACACCAACCTGTCTCCACAATCGTTACTGCCGCCGGTTTCGTTGCGCTTGACACGTGAATTGAGGAATGGGGATCACTTGGTTGGCGGCAGAGAGACAAACGCGGGGCTCGGGGTAAACGTCAAAGTTTCACACAACTGCGGAGACCTGGCAGCGCGGAAGGGGACTTGGGGGTTGATACATGTGCTATCAACCCAGCCAGCTGGGAGGTTAACACCATGTCTCGGGTTTTCCAGAGAGTGGCCGGCACAAAGCCTTTGCCGCTGCTGGCCAACCCACAAGAATATCGATCTCAAGTTCGACGATGGACACGGCTTCGCAGTGGAACGAGCGCGGGCTAGACGAATGCCCACGAAGCCAAAGGGTTCAGCAATTTCGATAAAATGCGATTTGCTCATAGCGCAACTTCAATAACAAATGGGCCTGGCCTGGCACGCAGAAATCGCTTGCCGATGAAGAACTGTGCGAGGACGTTGCGGCAGATAATGGTGCGTGCCCGGGGCGACTGTAGCCAGAGAAGCGCAGCCGCCAATAGTGCCAAGGAAACATGACTCGATGACTCATGGGCAAAATACCATGGTTTTCGAAGAGTGAGTTAATGGGCATGAACTTGATCTTGTCAGCCTAAGTCATGGGTTTAGGTAAGTCATGGGTTTATGGCCTGAAAACAGATATCCCAACTTTAGCGGCCGATAACTTTTGATCCTCGACGACTCTGGAAACGTTCCTGACGGATTGAAAATCTGCGCTATTTCAACTACACCGTTTTTCTTCTTATGCCTGTTGACTGAATAAAGTGCCTACGATTTGGGCCGTCGACCAGTGCAGGGCCAAGAAATAACTTGCTTTCAGTATGGACGCCATCACGCGTCTTCAAGTACACTATAATTTCTTGTAAGTGCGATAGGTGACGTATAAATCTATATTGCGTAGTGTTATCTAATTGTGAAGGCTATCAAGTCCAGCAGTAAAATGTATGCACCTCTTAGACGATTGCTACGTACAGCACGTCGTCAGTCGACGGACATTGTTGCTGGCGGGGCTTTTTCGACGCCTTCGGTTTCTGCTGCTTCCGCGGTTTTTTTCTCGGCACAATGCTGGTCATGAACATGTCAAGTGTCAGTATTCTACCAGCTACTGTTGTTGTTTTTCGCTTCCTCGCCTTGGACTTTCGCGGTGGTGGTAGAGTTAGAATGTCGTGTTGAATGTATCTTTCACCCGAAGCCAAGCGGCCTGCTGAACGCTGCCGGCAAGTCCATTACGTTGAAAGTTCGTAAGTTTGCCGGTCATCTTGACCATTGAAAGTGGATATATCCCACAAGTTGCAAACCCCGACGAGATATTCTGCGCCACGTTACTACAAACCCAGGCCAACGTGGCGAGCTGCAACGATTTAGGCTTGCTGATAGAAGTCTCACCATTGCCAGTAACTAAGTTGTCGATAAGCGTTTTGAGCTTCAACTTGAACGCGGCGAAGACTGCAACGTCGAGAGGTTGCAGCAAGTGGGTACCATTGGCAGGCAGGCAGATCAAAATTATCTGCAGCATCTCGGCGGTGGCAACAATATCATCCGAAATATGCGATTGGCACCCGTCCATTATCAACAATACAGGGCGCTTAATTTCGGCTGGAAGTGCTGCTGAAATGAATCCTAGCCACTTTGCGAACAGGTTTGCGTTCATAAATGCGCTATCAGTTGTAGTGACGGCAGCCCCAGAAAGATGCTGGCAACCCTCCAGAATGTGGTTATCACCACGCTCGCCAGGGAGGATGAAAAGCGGGGGTACCAGGAAACCCCCAGCACTTGCGCACGCCACTATTGAGATGTGAAAACTGATTGCAGGGTCGGTGTGCCACACATTCCGAGATCCCCGCAACGCAATCACGCAAGTTGATTTTCGTCCGCTCTCAAACGCCGTCTCATCAACGTTGAATATTCGTGAGGTGTCCATGTTGTGCTCGATTACTACCTTGGCTACCGACCAGAAAAGTGTTGTGATGTCGTCTCCAGTGATAGCATTTATATCCTTCGTCACGGTTTGAGATCGGCGATTTCCTAGTTCCGGGTATCGGCTTAAAAAGCCACGATATCAGCCATCACCCACATCTTTCCCGTCCATGAGCGTTGCGATCTCACTCGCTTTTTGGATGGTAGCTTGTCGACCCACAGGCACCCCCATCATTTGTCGAGCAACCACCCACCGGAATTTGGAGAGCACCTGCACAAATGGATCAAAGATGTATGCACTCTGCTGGAAAGATCGAAAGCCCAAAATGATCATTTCTAACAGGGGCACAACTCTGCCAGGGACTGAAAGCGTGCGTGTACGACATCGACGTGTGGTTGAAGACGGTGAAATTCGCACACAGCGCTATGAAAAAAGAATTCCTCGGCCATTCATGGTGGAGCTTTTCTTTCAGCACTTCTCTGCAGTCTATATACATGACCACTATAGGCAAGGGTCACTGGAGATGGAGCGCGAATGGCTTACACATTCGTGGGCTCACAGAATCTTTGCCACGGTACTGGGAATGGTTATCGTCGACGCCTTCCGTGCTTACCGGCATGAAAAGCAGAGCGAAAACGTTATGGCGTGCTCGACGGTTGGGTTTGGAGAGTTTACCTCCCGCTTGGCGCGCCAGTTGATTTTCAACGATTATTTGACGGGTTGAGCAAGAAGAGACGGGAGCATTGATGGCGAATTGGACGACACAAGCCTTCCTGACCACACTCTTCCAGCGTTAGGAGATCGATCCGAATATCAGTGTTTGAAAAACACACAGAGAGGCGCACAGCGACGCTGCAAGATATGTAAGAGGAAGGCCTCTTTCTACTGTGCTACCTGCTCAAACCGTGATGCCGATCGTCATTTCGCCTTGTGCGGATCCATGACAGGTAGAACTTGCTACCAGCAGCATCTAGCAGCATCGCAGCACACTTTGTAGGCAGTGAGCCGTAAATATCACTTAAAGTTTGTATGCAACCATCACTCTTATTTTGTCCTACCGGTAGGATTTTCAGGTGTCCCACCGGTGGGATTTTCTCGAGGTGAACTAAGGTTAAACTCATGCTTAGCCTAGACAATAAATGAGACCCCGTCAAACACCTCGATTTTGCCGACCCTACTAATCGCGATTGAAGCGCTTACGGTATTCGAAAGAGGCTTGCCAGCTTGGAGATATCAAACAGTGCACTCCACCATTTGGTCACATTTTCAGAGCAATTTTTGCGAAAAGCGGTTACTTTTACAGATTGTAGGAGATACTTTTCGGATTGGGATATTTGTGACTGCTCTAAAACCGTATTACACGTTTAGAGCATTTATCACGTTCGTGTACGTCACACAAGATACACACCACGAAGAGTCGCAAGACTGCCCACCGGACGCCGTTTGGCTGCTGATCCCGCACTGGTCGAGTTGCCAAGAAGACAAGAGCGAGCATAACAGCAGCAGCACCTTGGCGAGGCCCAGTTATGGGGCAGCAGGTCTCGCTTCCGGCCGCGGTGATGCAGCCGCCG